>BGPR01009093.1:0-59556 GCA_013235015.1 Araneus ventricosus
CGACGTTGTACTGTATATATATATGATAGTTTCTCAAAACAGCAATGGTTTTTCTACGGTGACCAGCTAGTGCGCCATTCTTACAATAGTAATACTATATTTAAGAGAATAATAACTGACCCAAAGTAACTACATATCTGTTAAGTATTAAAACTCAAAAAATCCATATCATTCTCAGTGCAAAATAAAATATACATGATAAGATAATTACTACTATCTTTGAATAAAAAAAATTGTACACCTATCAATAAAAAAAATTAAGCACCTATAAAACATGCAGACATCTGATTAATCACTATCTCTGCAGAATAAAACATACAACATATGATTGAATAACTATAATTCTCAGTGAAAAACAAAATATACATGCTAGAATAATTACTACTCTCTGTGTATAAAAAAAATTGTGCATAAAAAAAAAATTAAGCACCTATAAAAAATGCATACATCTGATTAATAATTATCTCTGCGGAATAAAACAAGAAAAGTAAACTTCAATTGCATGGGATTTCTTGCCACATCACTTTGTATTGAAGATGCAAGTTTTAGCTTTCCCCCTTTTTACTTTCTCGTACACAAAGAGAAAGTATTTTAATCATCCAAAAATTCGAACTCGAGATTTTGATGAATCTCCACGTTTTAGACCTCCTCGAGTCTGAAAAACACAATTTTGGAATTATGTGTGTGTCTATAACTCGAAAATCATTAAAGCTACAGGGATGAAATTTGGTATGTGGTCTTGACACATCATTTGTAGGATTCCAACAAATTTTGGACAAAATCTGTCTATGGGAAGTCTGTATGTCCACTTTCATGTGAATACTATAACTCAAAAACTTGAATAGCTAGATGGGTAAAATTTGGTACACAGTTTTATCATCAGGAATGTAGTATAAAATTTTGGGCCAAATCCGTCAAAGGGTTGACTGTCTGTTTGCACAATCGCATACTTCTAAACATTATAGAGTGAATATTACGAAAAATGCCAATTTGTGTCCCAGATAAATTTTTGAAACACTTCCAATTAAAAACCAAAGAAATATTTTTTTTTTTTCATATAGTAAACTTCGTTATACATTCAATCTATGACAAAATTTTCAAGTTTTACTTTAATTTATGACAAGGGAATTTTTTTATTGCTTCAAAATCAGATCGGTAACATGTCCCAGGTACGAATCGCGATCTTTAAAAAAAATCTTGTGCATTATAAAATATCGCGGCAAAAACAAGTACCGGCGGAAACAATATATTTTATGTTTATTTATAAATATTGACTCATGTTTTAGAAAATATGGATGTATATCGAAAGAAAAAAAAACGCAATATATGCTTGTCCCAAGTTTTCGTATCAGATCGGTAACGCAGAATTCCAGGATGTTATTTCCTGTCAAAACATTTAATTTGGCGCCAACTGATTGCGTGGGATGAAACCCCGTTGTGTGACATGCAAGTTCCAGTTGAAAGTTCCGACTTCAGTTTCATATAATTACAGGTAAGATTTTTTCAATCTTTATTTTTCTGTGTCTACACCAGATGAAGGACCAGGTCGGAAATGCAAAATTAATTAATTTTTTTTATTTATTTTTGTATGATAAAAAAGAATTTATTGTCATGAATATAATAATGGCTTTTAGGTTTCAAATCTTGAATTAGCAATGTTTAGCTAACATAATACGGGAAATTCGTCAGATTAACAATCAGATCGGTAATATTGAAATAGAAACCGTTTGTTACAGAACTGATGCTTGCATTACCGATGTTTTTGCACAGTTTTTCATGTTATGTGTTTCTACAGTTGACTTCTGCTGTGCAAAATGAGTTTAAATGCATCGCTATGGCTGCCAAACTTTCCGATGTTTTTAAATTAGTTTAATTTCTTAAAATCTATTTGAAAAACATTATTTTCTCGCCAAAATATGAGTTTCCAAACAAATTAGTGTACGGTTTTTTTTCCCCCCTCTTGTAACGATTTCTGGATCTTCATTCGTAAAGACTGTTCCAAAAATATAAGTTTGCCTTTAAATATGCAATTTACTAAATGATTTTGTGCACACACACCCTCTTTCCAAATTCTGATTGTCCTGAATTAGTTTCGTTCTTTAAGCCTGTTTTGAGAATGATTTTATTTTATTTTGAATTTAAAAATTATTAACCTATCTGTTTGCATGGAATAGAATTTTTCACCTTTAATTAATGAGTTACTAATTTTATTATTTATGTTAAAAAATCACACAGGCTGTACAAATGTTAATTTATTCTAAATAATAATTCTTCCCTCTTTTTAAACATAAAAGCTAGTGTAAGTATTTACTTTTGTTTTTACTTTCAGTTAATACTTTTTACAAAAGTATGGATAAATTAAAGAAAAGCTCAGGAAATAAAGCGAAAAAAAAATTACACCTAAAGAAATGGAGAAAAGGCGACAAGATTGTCGTGACTGTGTCAGGAAGTGTAGAGAAAACATGTCAGAAGAGAAGAAAGCTCAGAAAAGAGAAAAAGACAGAGTATAAAAAAAATGAGGGAGAAGGGTGTAATTAAAAGCATAAACAACCTTTCCAATAGACAACAACGCATTAGACGAAAAGAATGGAAGAAAGATTCACGTAATTACAGAAAGCGAAAGTCTTTGCAGCAAGCTAAAGAAACACCTGAAGCTGAAGAAACACGTGTTGGGAGCAGAGGGTCTCCACGGATTCAGTCTGGCAGAAAAGTAGCAAAACGCACTTATAGTTCTTTGAGGTATAAGTTGTAATCTATGATTGCTAAATCTCTTAAACAAGCTAAGAAAATTGAAAGTTTAAGGAAAGAAAATTATCGCTTAAAATCCAAGGATAAATCAAAATGTTCATTGTCCCCTGCTGCTAAAGTACGCAAACTAATTGGTAGAAAAAAGATGTCACCAGAAATAAGGAAGAATTTACTTCTTAAGTTTGCTTTTATGTCAGGCCTAGAAGAAAATAAAGTTTTCAAAAAAGAAAAAGAAAGGTTATTTGCTACACTGGTTTCAAATAAAATTATAAAAAAGTATTGAATGATAGGTCAACTTAAAAATTTAGCTTCCTACAAAAATTACAAAAAAGCATTAGAAACAAAGAAGATGTATTTCAAAAGATCATACAAAGGTCAGAAGAATTTGAATGAAGTAAGAAAATCAGTCCAGAAATTTCTTGAAGATGATTTGCATAGCCGCAAGTGCCCTGGCAAAAAAGATACAATCACAAGAGGTAGAATGAAAATGCAAAGAAGGGTATTGCTGGATAGCTTAAAACATTTGCACAGAAAATACATAAATATTGGTGGCACTTTTATGTCTTATACACAATTTTGTCTTTTGCGTCCTTTTTGGGTGGTACAGCCAACTTTGAAAGACAGGGAAACATGTTTATGTGTACTACACTGCAATACAAAAGAGCTTTTAAAAAAGCTACATTTGTAGAGAGTAATTAAAGAAAGTACCACCGAAGATATTTACAACACAGTATGCTGCAAAAGATAATATGCCTGTATGTTTTGAATATGCCAACACTGTAAGGAGAAAAAATTAAAAATTGTCAACCAAACAAATGAATTCAAAAATTGTGAAGTAAAATATTCAAAATGGATAAAAACACAAAAAATAACTCAAGTGAAGAGAGAACAGAAGAAAATCAAGATAACATCTAAGATTGTTATCCAAAATAAAGCTGCAACCTTGTTAGAGGAACTAAACAAAGTACTTCCAGTATATTTAAAACATATTTTCAAAATAGAACACCAAAATAATCAAAGAAAACATCTTATAATGAATTTGTCTCCAAATGAAATACTTTTACTTATTGATTTTTCTGAAAATCTATATTATATAAAATGCTTATGCGTGGCACAAAAAAAGTACCTTTATTTCTTTCTCCCGGATGGCAACGATCAGTTTGTTTACCTCATATCGCTAACCGAGCTACTCGCTTACGGATTACAGGAGAAGTCGTTACTTTTTTTCTTTTTGAATTTATTTATTCTCTCTTATATAATAAGAATTATAATGAACTCTTTGCAAACTTCTAAATACAATTTGCATAGAAGAGAGCAGCGTGCAAGGGAATCCCTGGATGAAAGATTTCAGCGAAGATCGGCTAGAAATGTTGCCGATAGTCTTAGCGAGCCAGAGCCTTTTTTTTTGTGATACTAATTGTGTGCACTATTTGCTATGTGTAAAAATAAAAATTTCAGAATAAAGACTAGAGAACTAATTATACTTCAGAAAAGTTCTCTTGCACACTGATGCGGAGAATGATTAAAGTTGTATACTGTTTGCAACGTGTATATAGAGAGAATAGATTTTTTTGCCACCGTGTTTGTACGGAAGGAAGTGAATTACCACATGCTGCTTATGGTGTATGATAATGTTGCATATCTTTTGCTTTTCTGTGTAATATTTCATAAAAAAGAGTGCATATTTAAAATTTTGCTTAAAAATGCAAGGATTTTGAAAATTTTTGAGAAAAAAGCTATCTTATCAATTATAAAAGGCTGAAAGTAAATAATTATTATGAGTTTTAAATTTGAATAGTTATTATGAACATGTTTCAAGCCACTATTTTCTTTAAACTGTCCTTTTTTAGCTAAAAGGTTGCAAGATGGTTTACATCTTTCTACGACAAGAGACCATCAAGAATTTACTGAGATTTAAAACACAAATGACTGCACTGAGAAACACACTATATTTTTCTTGACTAAATAATAGTTGGAATAAGCATGTATACAAATGGGGAAGCTTTCCTGTGTAATATTTCATAAAAAAAGAGTGCATATTAAAAATTTTGGTTAAAACAACAATTTTGTAAAATTTGAAAAAAAAAACTATCTTATCTGTTTTAAAAAGCTAAAAGTAAATAATTATTATGTGTTTTAATTTTGAATAGTTAATTTGAGTATGTTTCAAGCCACTATTTCGTTAACTGTCCTTTTTTAGCTAAAAGGTTGCAAGATGGTTTACATCTGTCTACGACAAGAGATGATCAAGGATTTTCTGAGATTTAAAACACAAATGACTTCACTGAGAAAAACACTATATTTTTCTTGACTAAATAATTGTTGGAATAAGCATGTATACATGTGGGAAAACTTTTCTGAATTACATTCCATTGTATAGAGGGCATATTTGAAATTTTGGTGGAAAAAGCAATTTAAAAAAATTTATTTTGAAGGTTTGGAAAAAGCTATCTTATCAGTTTTAAACTTAAAATTTTAGTGGAATGAAGTTATGTTAAAATAAACTTTTGAATAAATACTCAAAAGTGTATGGCAAGAAGTTATAAATTTCTGATTGATGAAAATAATTTTGATTCTTAATCATCTTTGGATTATAAATATTACCTTTCAAATTTCTTTCTAACATTTACATATATATCTGTGCTACCAGAAGATTTTAATTGTAGGAACTGATGAAAAATTAATTTTAGGAGTTCGTGCAATTTCAAATAATTTAAATTTACTTTTATTAATTAATGTACTTATAATTTCCTAACACTAGCAGAAACGGATAAATGTACGGCAAGCGTGTGAAGCGAGCTGTTTTCACATAGTGATCCCGAAAGAATCACAAGATTCTTTGGTGTCGGTCAGCGGAGCGAGCAGGGGGTGTTATATATATATATATATATATATATATATATATATATAAAGATTTTATAACAACTGTGCTAGGACACCCAGTGTCTTCATATAGCGAGCGAAGCGAGCAGGGTTTGCGTAGCAAGCCCCGGAGGATTGCAGCGCAATCCTCCGGGGGGTTGGCGAGCTTCAGCGAGCAGGGGGCAGAGCCCCCTAGTTATGCTTTAAAATATTATAGTGAAGTTCAGGCTGCTCACTTTGGAGCTTCAAAAAAGCAACTATCTCTATATACAGGGGTACTATATTTTAAAGAAAACACTAAAGACCTTGATGAGAATGCAGAAGCTGATAATGGTACAAAAAATCTATCTTTCTGTACTGTATCAGAAAATTTGGACCACGGAGCGCATGCAGTTTGGGCACATCTGAAACCAATATTAGAAGAGTTGGTTCCAAACAATGTTTCATCAAAAGTGGACAGTGTTCATTTTTGGACCGATGGACCCAGTTCACAATACAAAAATCGTTTTAATTTTTTTTATTTGACTGAACTTCTACCAATTTTATGTCCTAGCATTAAAAGAAGTACATGGAATTTTTCCGCAGCAGATCATGGTAAAGGACCTATGGATGGTGTTGGGGGAGCCCTTAAGCGAATGGCTGATACTTTGGTTGTCAGAGGCACTGACATAACAGATTCAGATTCTTTTCTACAAAATCTCAAGAAAACTGAAACAACAGTAAAACTATATAAAATTGAAAATACCGATATAGCAAATTTAAAAGAAAAATCAAAAGATATCCCTCAAATTTCTAATATAATGCAAAAACATCAAATCATCTGGAATACTATTGAAAAGAAAAAAATAACCATACAAGACCTATCATGTTTCAGTTGCATCCAGGAAGATGTATGTTCACATTTCATAACTAAGAAAAGACATGTTCTTATGAACAGTATCCTTTTTCATACCAATATTAATTTAAAATTCTACAGTAGAACTTGGTTAGTTTGAAATTTGGGATGGTTTGAACTGTATTTAATTAATTCCTCCTGGTACTTTTCAATTGCATATTTTTTTGGATGATATGTACATTTTTGACTACCCCTGGGTTTCAAATTGAACAAGTTCTATTATATATCTCTTTTACTTTGTTTAATAATGTAATTCCAATTCTGTGTTCATGCTATTTACCTTAAGAGATTTTAAGATAATTTGAAATGTAAATTGAAGTACTCGGATATATATTCTTCAGACAGCTTTTCTGATACCGAGTCAGATTCTGACAATCCCCAGGCTAATGCTATCAAAAATATTGCTCAAAATGATTATGTTGTCATAAAATTAGCTGGAAAGAAAAGTGTGATGTTGGTGTAATCATTTCTCAGGATGCATTTTATGAGTACACTGTAAAATTTATGAGAAAATGTGGAAAAGACAAATTTACTTTCCACGAAAAAGATGACATTGCAGAAGTTAACTTGTCCGATATTGTTGATGTATTATCTCAGCCATCTTTAAACAAAAGGGAACAATATGTGTTTAATGAAAACTTGGAACATTATAATTTAACTTAAATTTTGTACATCTCTTAATTTATGATACAAGAGCTAAATTTGCTAATACAGTAAAAAAATATTAAGATTTAAGTGTTCGTTTCATTTCAGTGTTTTTATTCAAGTGTTATTTCCCCTCAATCTATTATAAATAGTTTATAATTGAAATAATTTCATTTTCTAAAAATATTTTTAAATTGAAATTTTCAATATGACATTTTTTATAATATAATTTTATATATATTAATATTAATTCTAATTCATATATAATTATTACATATATTTATATTATATTACCTATATAAATTATACAGGTAATGTATTATGCACAAGTTAAACATGGAATCTGCAACATTTGTCAGATCTGTAACATTCACATCAGATCTGTAACAGTCCAGAAAAATAACCCCCCGAAAATTGGGGTAAATGTTCCCCTTGACCTCGCCCCTAATTTTTAAAAAAATCTGTTACTAATGTGTAATTAAAATACACTATTAATTTCATTCACCAACAATCTTTAAAAATTGAAATTTTCCATATTCAATTTGGCACTTTTCCTAATATTCACCCTATAACTCGTAAACCCTACAGAGTTGATAAATAAAAATTGGTATGAGGCTCGCTAACATTAATTGTAGATCCGTTTACAATTTTCGTTTCAATCGGTTGTAAAAAAGGTGTTCAAATTGCCTATTTGTCTTTTCTCATCACACAATGATGCGAGGCCATTATTGCGTAATTCACTTGCAATAATCCTTTCCGCTTCTACCCATGCCTTTCGCCTCCAAGCTTCCGATTCCAAAGCTTTTTTTTCTCCACTGCGTTAAGGATGCTTTGTTTTACTGACTTTTAGCTTATTTTTTCTCCACATGTGATAGAAGTATAAGAGAAAGTTTAGGGGATGCCACTCCCGCTGGTTATCCTTATATTTCACATAAATCTTAAATTTCTATGTTCAAATTATCTGTATAAACTCTCTGATGCTGTTTTCACTTTTATTTGTTTTTTAAGGGTGATATTACCTAAAAACAGGCCTATTCTGGATATATGCAAATTTTCACGCTAGCTTGTTGATTTTTGACACTCTGTAAAAAAGTTAAATATTTATTGCAATTTAAATAGTCTATAAAGCTTCACACCTTCTAGACATTCATTTTCATATGCCTCTTATATGGGTGCACACCTATTTTATTAGTAAGCAGGGATTTCTTGCCACATCACTTTGTAACAGAGAAGCAAGTTTCAGGTTTTTCCTCCTTTTTATTCTCATTTCACATAAACTTAAATTTTTCTGTTCAAATTAACTGTGTAAACTCACTCTGATGCTGTTTTTTGCTAGTGCATATGAAGATGCAGTCTCGCACAATATTCCACTAACAGTTTTTAAAATCAATCAATCAAAACCCACTGCACCAGATTGGAAAATCATTGCAATTACTTATTCGTATTTGGTGAGATGCAAATAAGCCTATTTTTGTTATCTATATTTCTTCAAGATATTCTTTCCTCTGAATGAACGGAGGTTTCAGCGACACAGCGAGCCCTCTTCCGAGCTTTTCTAATTATATTTTGCAGCTCCATAAATTAGCTAAGTGAAGGTTGAAAAAACGTTCAAAAGTTTGTACGGCGGTTTGTTTACATTTGACTGTTGCCATTCGACAATAAGTAAATAAGCACGATTTTTGTGCCATGTACGATATTGTTTTTATTTAATTTAATAATTTAAATTCGAATTAAAATTTTTTTTAAAACGGCTCCGAGGTGCATATCTTCAGCATCCAAGGTATATCTGTACCAATGGTCTGTCTTCTATGGTCTGTTCTGTACACTGCCAACATACACACAGAGATATTCATCTTTATTAGTATTAGAGATAATAATTTTGTAATCTTTAAGAAATTTGGAAAAATTCTTCATGAATGCTTTTCAAGAAAAGGGGAGGGGGGAAAGCTGTAAATCTACAACTAAGCAAGTCTTAACAATATTGTCAGAGAAAAAATGTAAATCTACAACTAAGCAAGTCTTAACAATATTGTCAGAGAAAAAAGTTACATTATCAAGTAGTGGCACTACTTATTTAATACTTGGATATTTCAGAGAAATTAGTCACAATAAATCTATTATAAAAAAAGAGACTTACGATACATGCATAGTCATAAAAAGAAATTTGAATATACTAACATCAATTTCATCCAGAAAAGCACTAGATAAAGCATTCTTCTTCTTACTCAAAGTTTTCCAATCTTCGTTCATTAAGACATCAAATGTTTCATCTGAACACTGCTCCAAACGACGGAATTTGTCGACTAATCTACCTCGACTGTTTTTGAAATGCTGGAAGCATTTCTGGAAGAAAGTGAAAATTATAAAAAAATAAAATAATTCTTTACATGCAAACTTAACATTTCTTAAACATATGGATACACTTACCGAAATTTTAATATAATACTTTTGATATATCTGCATGCAATAAAACTATAAAGTTGTCCATTTCTTATAAAAATGCCCATAAACATTTTATTCTAATAGAAAAGAATCATGAAAAGGAAAAGTAGACTATGTAAATAAATCTGCCTCTTTAATGAGCTATTATAACCAGTGGTGTCTCGTCGCTCAAAAACATGCAGTGCTGCAAAAGTTTTATACACCTAAGTTGTAGGAAATTTTGTGCTGATTATTTTGGTATATAATGATGATATACTAAAAATTGATAATTTTTGAGTTATAAGCAAAAAACTGGGGAATTTGTGTGTGTGTGTGTGTGTGTTTTGGCTATAACTAAAATTCCAACAAAAATTATTGGTTGCAAACCTCAGAATTGTAATCAGCACCCGAAAAAACACATAAAGAAGCAAAAAATTACAACTCCTCCAGAATTGGATTTAAAAAAAACGACTTAATGGCTGAACTACTGAGAAAAAGCGAAAAAGAGCCAAATGAGGAAGTTGCACCAAATGCGAGCTGAAAAAAATGCAGCTCAAATGAATGCAATTTCAAGCACAGAAAAGGTTGAATTTCTCCTGCTTCACGTTGCTCTTTGCGTTAATATGGGATCCGTAGGAGGGATAAAACTTGGTGCAGCTCTGGTCTGTCTCTCTCTCTCTTAATTCTTGATTGATTGTCCACCTTCTTTTAACATTTTTTTATTACTATTTTACCAATTTCGTTGATCACTGAATCCTCAAAGTGGAAAAGTAAGCCAATTAGAATAAAAAAGAAAATACAATATTTTAAAATAATTTCAGGGGTGGGAATGCAGCTGTTATGGATGAACCGTCACTGATTATAACACTCTAAAGATAGAATATATTTCAATTAAGTTAAATGTATTGTCACTTTGTTGAAATTAATAAATTATTATCAGAAAAATCAATTATTACCAGCAATGGAAATAATAAAAAATTACCAACATCCAAGGTGAAACAATCAGTATACATTCAAACCCTTTCAGCCCCAATGGGCCCGAAGATTAGACTTCATTTCTTATGGGTAAATAAAACCCACTTTTGCATGGGTTTTTATGTTTTCAGTATTCTTAAGGAATTAGGGAATAAAATTATGATTGAAGAAACTTGGAGACACGCACAGATGTTTTTGAGCATGCATCTTACTTAAGTTTCAATTGGTCTAGTTCTTTAAATTTTACAGCAGGGTTGAGGTGATTTAAATCAGTCGATTAAAATCGCGATTTAAATCAATTGATTTTTTAAAAAAAAATCCACTGATTTAAAACACTTTATTTTAATTATCAAGTTAATATACTTTAATGAAATAAAATTGTTCATGTATCTTTAAATAGGGATTTTAAAATATTTCATTGAATTGATGTAACTAGCGTACTTCCAAGGTTGTCAATTTTTTTTTTTTTTTTTTTCAAAAAAATCGATTTATTTGATTTAAATCACATTTTTTTCATTTTAATGATTTTTTAAAAACTATAATATATATTTAACATTTGCATGTTAGACAATGAGCCCTTCAGTCATAGAATTATAACAACATACCAGTCATTAAGCTGTACTTTCTTTTTTAAAAAACATAAATTTAAAAAATTTAATTCAAACATGTAACAACTATTTAAAAAATATTTGCGAATTAAATTTAAAGAATAATATACTTTTTAAATATAAGACAATTTTATTAAGGAAAAAAGGAACAACATAATAAAAATTACATTTCTTGACTATAGGTTTTTAAAATATTTAAAACTAAGATTATGAGATATAAGAATGATAACTTATTTTTTAGAAAGCGATTTACTAGTATATTCCAGCAACAAGAAGTTTCATACCTCGATATCCTGGGTTTAAAAAAAAAATTTTTTAGTTGTTAAGAAATATTACCATCCTAATTTTTTTTATACTTAAAGGACACATATTGATTAGTGTTTCTACCAAGTTTCCGAAAAAAATACGATGGGCCATTTTTTTTACAGCCCATTAAATTTGGCTAAATTCTGAAGATGATTTTTTTTTATTTTCCATGTAAAAAAAAAAGTAAAACATATATTTAATTTTAGTTAAACACTGGATTTATATTCCTCATATAAATAACTTCAAATTGGTACCAAAATTGAAGAGCAAACATTCAAACCATGTTTTCTCCAAAAAACGAAAAAATGAGTTAGTGATTTTTCTTTGAACTCAACATTAAATAGTACAACTGTATACTATTATTTTCAACTGAAACAAGTTTTATCCCATTATAAACCTACTTAGAAAATTGAGGTTTCAATCAAAAAGTATTACCTGCAGAGCTTGTTTACTGTTTCTTGAAAAATTGTATCTGAAGGAGAAAGCATGGTTTGAATGTTTGCTCCTCAATTGTTGAATTTGAACCATTATTTCTCAAGTTATTGCAATTTTTCACATTGGTGCCAAATCCAAGATGGCCGAAATTTGCTAAAAATGACCACTTTTCAAATGTCCATATCTCGGCCAATGGACAAAATGTTTCACAAATTGATATATGAGGGTTTCACCACCATAAGTTTTAGTGGTAATTTTTTTAAAAAAATCTGTTACTATGGAGCGACACCCATTGGGTGTATACACATGGAATGACTCCCCCATGGAAAAGTCTGGAAAATTTTGGAAATGACCTAAACGAGAAGATAAAGTGTTCTTAAGCATGAGTGAAACCATTAAAGTAATTCAGCCACCTACAGTTATAAATGCTCATGGAGTTTTTGACTTTCTTGAAAATCTGTGTTATGCACGGGACATGAAAACAAGTGTTAATATTTCATTTAATATTAAACTTGCAGAAAATTTCTTTGTGGTATAAATTGGTACTAAGAAAAACAAAGTAAATTTATAACAGTTTCTGTTTTGCCATAAAAATAAATGCGAAAAATAAAAAAAGATCATGTTTTTGTGTTATGAATGGGACATCCAATTTTTGTTCAAATAAATTGTCCTTTTTTAAAAAATTTTATTGTGATATTTTATTTTTTTCTCTCATTACTGAATAAGAACATTATGTAGATATATTTTTTGAAAAAAGGAATTGAAATGCAACAATATTTTTCCAATTAAGGAAAAACATGTACATATGTTGATTGTAATGAGAAAACTTAAAAATTATAATGCTGACTTTCTAGAATCGATTCCATATTAAAAAAATTTAGTCAAAACAAATATTTTATCTTGTTTCCTAAGGTTTAACTTATATACTTTAATATTACATAAATAAAAAACATATACAAGTAACAAACAAATTGCAGTTTGGAGGGTTTACAGTGGAGAATGGACCATAAATGTTCCAAAAGAAATACAAACATCTACATAGTGCAATTTAAACTATGATCTATACTTATAAAAGGCAATGTTGGTTTGTGTGTGCACGCAAATATTTTTTATAGTTATTACATGTTTGAATTACATTTTTTTAATTTGTTTTTTTTTAAAGAAAGTACATCTTAATGACTGGTATGTTGTGTTATATATATAATTCTATGACTGTGGGGCTCATTATCTAATATATAAATGTTAAATATATATGTATAGTTTTAAAAAATTCATTAAAATAAAAAAAATCTTGATTTAAACTTAAAAAATCCAATTTAATTCAAATAAATCGATTTTTTTTGAAAAAAATCAAAATATCGACAACCCTGTTTTACAGTAAGTACAACTATATTTATGCCAAACTTAATGTAAAATATTTCTTATTAAGTAATAATTTGGCCTTTTTAATATCAGATTTAAGAAATTTTGAATAAATTCTTTGTGGGTCATATTGTCCCAATCGCATTTAAAAGTGGAACAATATATCCCACCAGTGATCAAATTATGACAAGATTATTGTTAAGAAGCTGTCAAGTTGTTTTCCTTTCATGCTAATCATATGGCAGGAAAGAGAGTTCTACGAAAGTTTTACTGGAACTATACGATTACAGTCGACTATACGATTGGGACATATTGTCCCAGGAGATTTCCAAGAAACGGGAAAATTAAAAAACATTAAACTCATAATGTACTTCTTTTAGTATGTCAACGCGAAATTAAATTACTTTTCATAGACAAATTTTAATCGTGCAAAAGTCGGGTCGGAAAGGGTTAAACAATTGAATGAATTGCTACTACATCTCAAGTTGTCTGTAATAATAAAGTTTGCTCTTTAAAAATAAAATAACAGTCTTATTTTAATGTTATGAATTCAAACACATACATTATTTCTAGTAAATATTTAATACAATGTATAAGCCAACCATACCATTCGAAATGTTTCTTTCCAAGGCGGGGTTTTCGCTTTATATAACATATGATGTTGCTTTAAGCGTACATTTGCAATGTTTCTACATGCATCCATATGTAAAGAAGGTTTTGTCCAAATTTTTCTCACTATGAAGTAGAAAATTATATATTTATATCTTAATAAATTTAAAGATGTGCCAGAATTATAAACACATGAGAGAAAGTTTAGTTGTCTGTGAGTTGTAATGGAATACAGAAAAAAAAATTTTTTTTGTTTGGTTATATTGGGTGCACAGAACTTTCGTGCAGAGGATCAATTTCCGATTTCCCTTTGACGAAGCATTACACTGGAAGTTGGTCCTACGTACCGAACATCTACAATACCCAAATCAAAAAAACTGAAAATTCCTCCCATAGGTTTTCATGGACAGGTTTTCTGTTTTGTTTACTTAAATTAAAATGCCTCAACTACGTAATTCCGGTTGAATCTTCAAAGCCGAAGTCCGAAAGTAATGTAAATGAAGTCAACGTTTTAATGTATATTAAGAAAACAGAAAACTCGTCCATTAATGGCTGATCACGTAATTAAAGCAATATTTTAATTCTTTATTAAATTGTGAACTAATTTAATTTATTAATTAATGTATTTCATTAACTAATTTAATTTATTAATTAGATTTTATTAGCAACAACTGCGATGCATAGATTCCATATTTTTTATTAGTTTATTGATATTTTTTGATATAATAAACACCTTTTGTAATTCAGTAGTATTAATCTAATATCTAAATTTCGCATACATACAAATTATCAAAGGAATTTAAATACTCTTTGCATGTAGGGTCAAGTATCCCTAAGGTTAGGGATACTTGACCCTAGGCGATTTCATGAGATATATTTATTTTACGATTAAATGAGAAACCAGTTTAGCATAAGTGCATTTATCCTTCCTAGAAACAAATCTTTTTAAGATGATAAAAATTCAAATATTCGAGAAAAAAAAAAAGTATGGTCAAGTATCCCTAGTTTCTCCTGCTGTCTGTTTCCAAAATCGGAAATCCTTCGTGCTTTTGCACATGCACCAGTCGGCTTTCATTTCACCAAAATAGGGGCGAAATGAAATAGATGTTTATTTTTTATTAAGCAACATATAGAAACATTACACAAATTTAGAATATTAAAACAAAATATAATTTTAAAAGAAAATGAAAAGTTAAAAGAAAAGCATGTCTAAAAAAGGAACTCCAGAAAAAAAAACCGTTCTTACTCACTACTTATCACCTCTCGGGAGAAAATCCGTCGGGTGGTTGTTGCTGGCGAACTGTCCAAAGGTTTTTTTCAAATAGAGAATGTACAGTAAAGAGTTTTTTCGATTTCATTCGAAAATGGGAGGGAGGACAGGCGACCCTCAATGACATATCTAGACGTCATAAGCTTTCATATAAAATAAAAATTGTCGAAATTCATTAGGTGGTTTGGGGCTGAGGAATCTCTGAGGGCTTTACCATATTATTTTAAATACTAAAAAATCACCCGTCATGGTATGTCGGGTGAAAATTGCCTCTTCATTTGAGAGATTTCCCGTCAAATTTGACATGTTTAAATAGATATATATGCAAGAAAAATGTTTAACATTGATTGAAAACAAATAAAATACACATTTCCTGTTTTATGACTGGAATTTTTTTATTTACATATTTCTTGATTCAAAAAATCATCGTAGCATCCAAAAAATCCAATGTGGTATCCATCATGCAGTCCAAACTATATCACGCGCATGATATACCACTGACGTAAATTAATTTGAAATATATGATTAATATAATTTAAAATTTCTCGGGAACTATTGATCATAGCAAGATAAATTTTATATCGATCGATAGAAAATTTTATTTCACTATTTTAGAGCTATTAAATTTGAACGACAATTACTCTTTTAAATTTAAAATTACTGAAGTTTAGGTTCTCTAACAATGAAATAATGCTGTTTAACATCTCACAGTGCCATGGCAAGTGTTTTATTGTTAGTGATGTCAGAGCCTTACTGAGAGATCTGGGCTATTATATTAGTAATATAAATCTCAACAGTTCCATCACAATGGTGTGTCAAAAATATTGTAAAATACCTATTGTAGGTGATGGAAACTGTTTAGTTAGTGCAATTTCATTCTGTATTTATGGATACGAAGACTTTTATGCCGAAATTTGTGAAAAATTTATACAAAAAATTACAACTAGATGAGGTTTATTGGAAGATTTTACAATTTTAAAGGAATCTGTTGTCTACAAAGAATATGAAATCTACTAAGGATTTATGATCTGTTCTACTGATCTTCATGCTGAACTGAAAAAAGTAGCGGCTGAGAGTCTTGAAGCAGCGCGGTGGCAGGTGAAGCGCTGAGCAAAGTGGATGCTGGCTGCGAACCCGCCCGGAAGGCGGCTAATTTTATGCAATAGTTTTGTTTATAACAATGAAATTCAAACCGTTTTCATTGTTTAAACAAATATTTGTTTCTCTTCCATTGATAAAAGCTAAGATAATATCCTACTAGATTTTATAATTTTTTTATTTGAGCAATTTTTCTGCGAAATCCGTAAGTATATTAGGAAATAATTCAGTAGCTGAACGATTATTGTTGCTATGTTTTAAACCAATCAACATGCTGCTGGCTGTAAGATGTGGTGCACCATTTTAATATTGAAATCAAATGCATATTTTACATAAGGAATACAAAAGTAAAGTTCGCACCGACAACCTGCAATAACATGTTACATGACAAAGACAGTTAATTGACTCCATTAGGGAAGTTTGTGCAGTGTAAGGTTATTACGGGAACCTGGGACAAATGTCTATTGCAATTTGAGATTTAAAATTACTTTGTTAAGGGAACCTGAATATCAAATTATACATTCAAATCAAAATTAAATTCCCAGCAAACAAGCTGGTCACCAAAGGCAGCTAGTTTTTAATATAAAAATTGAATAAAAAAGTGTTTTATAGAAATGTTTCAACTTTTTTAATGTCCTTAATTTTTTGACAGTTTCAGATGGATATACATAGAGATGAACAAAGCTACCAAGAACATTAGCAAAAATATCCTAAATGATAAAAAAACATTTTTCTGATTAAAGAGCTTTAAGTATAATAAACTGTATATATTCAGTTTTTAATGAAGATATTTATTTAGAGTATTACAAGACAATGATTAGATATGTTTATATATCTAACAGTTATATAACTCTGAACTCAGTGCCATTAAATTACTAACATTGTCACTTGTCTTATTAAAAGGGCAAGAAAAAAAAGCAACAGTAATTTTGGGCTATTTTTACTGATATAAATAATATGGATGAAATCTTTCATTTTATTTTTTACGTTAAAAACTTCACATTCGTTTTCTGTTTATTAACTGTAATGTTTATTTACATGTCTTAATATATATAAACACTCCAACTTTTCCATAACTTGAAAACCATCAGAAGTACAGCCATCTTTTTTGTCGGCAAAATCAGTTTAATTTCAATAAAACAGTCATGTCACCGAACTAAATGCAGATCTTGCTCGTTGGTTGTAGAACTACCAGTAGTGGCTCGTCCGTAAGAGCTGCATTCCCCACCTCAAATTATTTTACAAGATTGTATTTTCGTTTTTATTTTAATTGGCTTACTTTTCCACTTTGAGAATTCAGTGATCAATGAAAATGGCAAAAAAGGAATAAAAAAATGTAAAAGGAAGTTGGAAAATCAATCAAGAATTAATAGAGAGACAGACCAGAGCTGCAGAGAGTTTTGCTCCTCCTACAGATCCGAAATTAACGCAATGAGCACCGCGAAGTGGGAAAAAAGCAACCTTTTCTTCGATTCATTTGAGCTGCATTTTTCCCAGCTCTCATTTGGCTTTTTCTCAGTAGTTCAGTCGCTATGTAGTTTTTTAAAATCCAATTCTGAAGAAGTTGTAATTTTTTGCTTCGTCTTTTTCCAAGTGCCGATTATGAATCTGATGTTTGCCACAGAATTTTAGTTTTAGCCAAAAAACATGAAATTCCCCATTTTCTTGGCCTAAAACTCAAAAAAACTATCAACTTTAGCATATCATCATTATATACCAAAATAATCAGAACAAAATGAACTACAACTTAGGTCTATGCAACTTTTGCAGTACTGATTGTTTCTGAGCTGACGAGCCGCCACTGAGAACTAAAAAGGCTCTCTGAAAAGTGCTGAAGTTTTAATACTTATCAATGATGCCATTGCTTAAAAACATATCTGAACATAATTACTGCCACTTCCAAGTTCATCATAGGTGGGGGAAAAAAACCCAATCAAATTCCCATTCTTACAGATATGTTATTCATCAAAATAATATTTAAGTTGAAATAAGTATGTCATCAGAATTAGTAATCGAGTCAAAATGTTTCTTTTATTTACTTTGAAATTAGTGCAATCAAATATAGGTATATAGGATTTATTTTATTTGACAACGAGAAAACGAAGGGATACTTTGAATAATAGACCTTTTTTTCCAGCATGAAACCTCTATGAAAATGTACAAATCTAACTTTTAGGTCCCAGTTATATTATATGCAATAATCATGCTTTTCTAAACAGAATTATGTTCTAAAACAAACATGCAAAAAGATTTTCACGGCAATACACATTTTCCTATATATTTCTATTATAACAAAATAAATTGGACGAATTTAAATATCTGCAGTCTTAAATAAATTTAACATAAATATAAAAATTTTAAAATAATCCCCCCTTCCCCTTTTTTAAAAAATATTTCAGAATAAGACACAGACAAAGTTTATTACATACAGTTTTAATGTTATTATAATTTCCAAAACAATAAATACTATTCCATTTATAACAGTCATACAAAGTGTGGATTGAAAATCTTACAAAAAATGAAAACTTTGCTTTACAAGATTGGTAATATGGTAACGTGTTAATAATCATAACATATTTATGAAACATTCCCTTAATAAATACCCAATATTTACAAATCCTCAACAAAATAATTTTTAAAAAACATTCCTCAATCAAAAAATAATAATAATAAATGAATGAAAAAATATGCTCAATTTGAACATTTAGATGTCACAGAATAGACAATTTACTATATACACACAGCATATTTAATTAGTCTGACATGATTCAAATAACAACAAATTGAATTGAAACACATTTACAAATTCAAAGATGCATCTGCTTTCCATTTCAATTGACTGCGTGAAGGAATATTAAAGTGACTATATGGACATACAGGCAGCCTGCACTTAGCTCCATAACGACACAATTTTGGATGAATAAATGGACAGTTTTTTACTGTACATTTTGGATAGAACTTGCAAATGATTTTGGGTTTCCGTACGTTTACAGGTACAGGCTGTGGTTGGAAAGTCCTTTTGCTGGCATGAGTGAATGGACAATCCTTTCTGGTACATAATGAATCAAATTTACAATTTGGGTGGATATAAAAGCATTTATCACCGTATTTACAATCAGGAAAACTTTTACAAGCTACGGTTGGATGATGATATGCACAGTTATCACTATTTTTACAAGCAGGCCAATATTTACATCGCTCAACAATTTTCTGCTTTTTCGCAACAGCTGTATCGCTAACATCCGTATTTGTTGGGAAAAGTCCTTCTTCATCAACTTCCATACTCTCATCACTGTAATCTGAAAATTTCCTTTTAAAAGAAGAAAAGTCAACGCCATCCAAAGTAACTATAAAATGTGGAGAATTTGATTTTTCTTCCACATATGATGAAGATTGATCAACTATATCAAGGTCTGTATTTAAGGTGGGTAAACATATTGTGCGATTTGTATTGGATGTTTGTGACAAAATATAATGCTCATTTTCTAATATATTTACATTTGAATCATTACTGTTTTCACTAAAATTTGATGGCTCTACATATTCGATATTAATTCCAGAATCCAAATCCACCCTAGTAAAAATCTTTCTATTAACAGGGTTATAAAGTCTTGAAGAATTATTAGTTTCTTTTTTATTTGATGATAATACATTTATAGGTGTTGGTTTGTAGTAATCATTTATACTTTTACCATCTAAAACTGATTTAGTAGCATCATCAACTGCACGTAGAAGTAATTTACTTGCTTGTAAGGCAGGTCTTGGGTAATTTCTTTGAGAAACACGTACTACACTAGATACACTTCCAGTAAACTCAGGTTTCATTGGATCATATTCAACTTCATGGTAAACTTTCCGAGATACTGGCTTCAATGTTGAGGATGGATGTACTCTAGCAACGGCTTGCACTGGATAAACTTTTGCTTTCGGGCTTGCTTTTTTACTATCTGTGTTCTTAGTTAATACACTTTCACTGGATGCAGAAGTTTGCATAGCTAATTTAGAAACTTCCGGACGTTCAGTAAGCAACGGCCGACTGTCTAAACTTCTGTCATCTTGCTCTAAATCACATTCCTGCTCACCCAGGTCATAATCTAATACATCAACATCTTCGTCACTGTGATCTTTCCTCGTTGCTTCATCGTCACTTTTCGACTCTTTTCCATTTTGTTTCGTTTTTGAGCTAACTTTGAGATTATTTACTAACTGCCATAACCAGTTAGTAAATTCAGCAGTATCTTTACCTAAAAATAAAGTCAAATCTTTTTCCATGTGAGCTTTACTACGCTTATTTGCAACTAAAATCATTATGTAATCTGGAAGTTCATCATCGACGAAAGCATTTATTTCTATAAGCTTTTTCTTAATAGCAGACCTAATATTATCCGTCAATTCACTTTGGCCTTTATCCATAATTAATTCAAACTAGTAAACTTTTCAGAAATAATCAAAGAATTTTCAATAACAATTCATTCGTCTAATTCTTGGTCACCAACACTTCCTGTTAAATACATAAAGAATGTTTTTAAATGCAATAGAAAGGTAAACATGAAGGATGTAGAACAAACTTCAACAACCTACCAAGTGTTGCCAAACACTTTTAATTCAAAAAAGAATGTATGAATTGAGTCAATGTCGCATCGGAACAACTCTGGATAAATTATGTGTGGTGTAGTGCAACAACGCTCTAACAGGGTGACCAAAAACGTTCTGATTTACGGGTCTATTCTGGTACCCCCGATTGGCTTGGGAGACGTCACTTTTTCCGCACGTTAACAACGGGAAAAGTGACGTCTCCCAACCCAACCGGGGGTACCAGATAGATCCCTTTATCCTCAAAGACACGGGCAGCTGTATAGAGTGCTCTACACGAGGAAAAAGTGTCAATGCAACCGTTGTTAATTCGCTAATTGGCTAGGCTTCCCTCTCTAACCTGTCACCTAACCCGTTCAAACACATACGGCCTTATTCACCATTCATGGTTAAACCATGATCAGCGGTTAAATGATGGTTCTGCTATAATAATGCGAAAGGTGACCGAAATGCATTGTCACATGTATACTTTATTGGGTTGCTATATTGGCATGGTATCTCAATTTCTCTGTTGTTGGCGATTTTTAAAATTACCTTCAGCTTTCGAGCCAAACGAGTTTCTCGCCAACTCGCCAGTTAGGGAATACATCCAGCCGATCATTTCGGTCAGCATTCGCTTGTTTGTGTTAATTCCCTTTTAACCGCTGATCAGGATTTAACCATGGATGGTGAATAAGGCCGATAAAATCCAGAAACAAAGGTCGCGAGGCACTCACGGGTCTATTCTCGTACCCCGGTTGGGTTGGGAGCGTTTCGACCGCGGGACGTTAATGGCTTTCTCTCGACCGAAAGAAGGGGTCTGATTCTCGTACCTCGGTCGTTTCGAACATCGCGCTTTACGCTAGGAAGTGACGTAATTCAGCTGCGCGCGCAGCAAATCAAGCGACGTCTGAGATATTTTTGTTTATGGTTTCAGATTCAGTTCGAGTTTTGAATCGCCAAAGGAACTATGGAGAAGCGTACATTTGCTTCCCAATTCGAAATTATGTTGGATTATTTTGAAAAATATCCACAAATTTTTAGTGGGAAAGTTGATCGCAAAGACACCAAGGCTGTCTTTTGAAAGAAAGGTGAGAAAATTTAACTTCTGCTCTTATGAGATGCATTATAATGCATCTTTCTTGCTTTCATAAGTCCATTGTTAAGGGGGGTTAAACCATTTATCTTTTACAAAATATACATTTATAATAATATTATACATTTATAGAACATAAATTGCAGTCTTTTTACAATATATTGATATAATTTTACCAGTTTTCTAGAGAGAGGAAAAGTAATAAACTTTTTTCCATGCCAAATATTTTAACATGAATAAATCTTATAAATTAATATTACAAACTATTTGTTTATTTTTCAAATTACATAAGAAAGTAAAACATGAAAAAAAGTTATTAAATACAGCAAGTTTTCACAACATTAAAAAGATTACACCTTTATCAACCCAGATAGCACGTAAGTTTGCAGCAAGTTTGATTTTGACTTGATATTACCTTGTCATAGCAAATTGGACGCGTCAAACTTGAAGCAAACTTGTAGCAAGTTCGCCGTGACAACTAGCGCCACCCTCGCTTGCAGAACGCGTTTGCCACAAGTTCGCCGTGACAAATAGCGCCACCTCCTTGCATTGCAAGTTTGCAAAACAAGCTTGATGCAAAGATAGCACAAAGAGATAATTATCTTTGTCTCTGTTTAAAAAGAAAACATCCGATTTTTAATAGCATCTCCTAGACCGTCATTCTTTTTATTAATTCAATAAATCAATGATAATTTGTAAAAAAACTAACTTTTTATAAAAAAAAAATTTTGAAACATTTTCCATCTTTTTACTAAATATAGCACTCGCACTTTAAAGAAAACTATAACGCCTTTTTGTGAATGTTGAAATTTTAACACTTATAAACAAAATTAAACCGAAAAAACAGCCAATGTTTGTTGAAAAATAAACTTATGCATTTTTGTCCCATTTTAAAGCATTTACTTTTGAACTCTAATTTCATAATTTATTCTACTAGCAAAACGTAGTTATTAGCGAAAATCGCTCTCTCTTTGACTTCAAATCATATCCTCAACACAAAAAATTAATGAAATCAAGGGAATAGTTTAAAATAAATGGTATACGAATCGAATGGAACGATGTATTAGCGAAATCTATCTTCTCCTCTCGTAGTCGAGCTGGCCGAGTGGTTTAGACGTCAGGCTACCAAACAGTAGGTCGCGAGTTCTATTCCGAGGTTGTGTTCGGACTCTGTTTTTGCTATAATTTGCAATGAGTTTGACGCGGCAAGCTTGCTGCTAATTCGTCCCATGGTGACTTCGAAGCTTGCGTTAACTTGTTTCAAACTTGTTGCAAGCTTGCACTCTTGTCATGTCAAACTTGTGGCAAGCTTACTGCAAACTAAAATTGTTGTCTGGGCTCACTGTCGCGGGCCCGAGCCCCTTCCAAAATTGCCTCATTATGTCTTCTTCCGATCGCTGCAAGGCCAACGCTTTCGAGAATTAAAATTTAAGGTATTCTTTTTTTATAATGTATATTCAGCTTTTCATTCTATTTTACTGTTTAATTTGTTATCAGATAAATTTTAAATAATTCCTATTCTTAGTTCTCTCGTTCAAAATCAAAAGGTATAAAAAATCGATTACCTTTAAATTACTCACATGGAAGAAATATTATTTCTTAATAATTTCTTAATTGCGTTCCTATTTATTGACTTATTTTAAACTTGTATACCAAAAATTCTTGACTGCAGACTCAAAAATTTTCTCTCAAATAGTTCTTATCAAATCCATTAATTTCAATTCATGGATATTCATTTAATGAAATGATTTTTGATATTGTAATTTTGAGTTAAGAATAAAAAATCATAATTATTTTTAATTGTAATTCATTCTTTTTACTAAGAATTACGTCAAAGAAGGTAGTTTGGCAATTTTTATAATATATTGTGAATGCAATTTTTTTTTTTGAAATGCAACAGATTTTTCAATTTCTTTCTGGTTAGAAGAGAAAGCTATTTTGATAGTAGATTATTCTAAGGGTCTATTCTGGTACCCCCGGTTGGGTTGGGTTCCGCACGTTAACAACGGAACCCAATCCAACCAGGGGACCAGAATAGACCCCTAAATCATCTGCTTGCCCAAATATCTGATGTTATGCGTAATGTTAAAATACTACGAAGTGGGAAAAGTCTCAGGTCGTGATGTTAGGAGGGGAGGGATTTTAATTAAAATGGTGGCAGAATGTCATCAAATTAAGTTAGAACATCAGGCCTACTTTTAAACTAGAAATTTTAACATGTTCTACGAATTTATCTTGTTTATCATTGCGCAAGTGTAAAGAAAAAGAAGGCTTAAAATAACTAACGAAAATTTTAAAGTCTGAGCATAGGCTAAAAATTAAAAGAAAAGCATTTTGAAGAATAAAAAATCTAAACATAGCGGTGGAGTTTACGATAGTGAATAAAACTGTGCTGTTTCTGGTTTTTATTTGCAATATTACACTTGAGCATACATAAGATCTAGCCTTTTTTATTAACTTTTAATTTGGGATAATCATTAAAACGTTTATAAAATTTAAATTCGCTACTGTGAAAGATGGGAACATGAGTTAACACTGATGAGAGTAACGAGAGTTGTTATTTTTTTCAGGCTTTACTATTTTAACAATTTTCTCAAGCAATATCAAAGGCCTTGAACTTTATTAGTCACAAAAAATTCATTAGCCCAATTGGAATCAAGAAAAATTTAAAAGTTAGATTCATTGATCAAACGAACTATTCTACTCATTCCTTTGTAAACAACCTCAGAAATCGATCTGTATGTACAGCGTAACCGATTGCTTTCATTCAAATCAACCGAGTCCTCTCCCCTCGAAGAAACATTATCTGCTGCAACAAAACATGGCGTCTGCAAGAGCAACATTCTTTTCCTTTCTCCCTCCCACCCAAAGCACCTGTCGTTCACTCTGGAACGAGGAGTCCGTATAGGAACGGGAAGTCCGGCTCCGTACGGGGAGTCCGAGGCCTTAACGAGGAACGGATTCGTTGTTTTCAGTGAAGTCGTTCCTTTTGGTCGGACTCGAGTCCTGCCGTTCCTTTTCAGGATCCGGATCTTTGGATTCGTTCCGGAAAGAACGACCCATTACTAACGTAAACACCACTGAGAGAACCTTCTTCTCTGTGGTAAACATATCGCTGAACCACCCAGGGTTGCCATATTGGCCTTTTCAAGGCCAAAATTTGAGAATTTGGCCTTTTTTCAAAGTGCGTGGCCTTAAGAATTTTCATTTGGCCTTAGATTCATTTTTGGGCTTTATTTTCATTCATGAATTTTTAGAAATGCTTTTAGTAACTAATTCTACTGTTTTGGACTAAAATTTTTATATTAAACTTTTCGAATGGTTCACAGTGAGCTTTCAAACGAGATAATTCCTCATCAGAACAAAATTTCTGTCCCCTTTGTGACTGTGATTGCCAGAATATCTCTAGCCTTAGGCTTGTGTTTCTGTGTATCAAACTATTTGAAGGAGCATATAAAGAACTACTTTTTCTGTTATATTCCTTTCTGTTCCTGACTGAATTCTTCAACGAACAATTGTTAACCATACAGAAATGTAAAATATTAGTTTTGGGGGGTTTTTTTGAGAAAAAGGGTTCATAATTTTTAACTGTTTCTTAAATAAATTGTGCTTCTATTTGTGGTATTGATTGAATACGTACCTCAGAACCGCTTAACTTTAAATCTAAGAGATACAGAAAAACTTTCTAAAACAATATGTAGAACGGCACTGTGTGTTGGATTTGGAGATTAGCTGAAGGGTATCAAAACTAAAAACAGGTCATTATTGGAAATTTTTATCGCTTTTTGCAAATGTTCCATTATGAGGCTGAAAGCAATTTTATTTATATTAATGAAATACAATTTTTTACTGTTAATTAATTATTCTGACAAATTGAAAAATAATTTTGCATATTTTTTTTTAAATCATGAGATAATACATTATGTTTGACTATTTCATTTAGAGTTGGCAAGAGCAGAACTTTTCACTGCAAAATGATTTATGGAAAGGTTTTAATTTTTTAAAAACTTTATTATTGTTTTATTAATAGAGTATTTTAAATATGTTAATCTAATGCGATTCTTTTTCATGAATTAAAGCCTTTTCTTATGGTAAATTTAGCGAAAAATAGGTATTTCAATCAGTTTTTTGAAATTTGGCCTTATTTTTAAGAAGGTTTGACCTTACTTTGCCATTTTGATCTGGCAACCCTGGAACCATCTTCTTCTTGGCGTCAAAAAGTTGGTGATGCAAAGCGTGGAGAAAAGGCTCCGTATCTTAAACTTAACTTTAACCCTAATTTTTCTTTTGCTACCATACATTTTTTTTCTGAAATAAAACAATTTCTTTTTTATATCACCCAGAATAAATTTAGGAAATGAGGGAAATTCTTTTTAAATCTAATAAGCAAATAGTGCTGATTTTATGTTTCAATTTAAATTTTGCTATTCTGGTAATTAATTATTAGGTTATTTCCTTGCTATGTGGGCAGATCAAGCTTATCAGGGGCCGACCAAAGGTACCACCCTCTTTCATGAAAAGTAACACAACCAAACTTGAGGTTTCCTGATACTGTTCAATATATTTCAAATCCATCTTTATGAATCGTTTTAACATAACTCATGTGGCTGTTCTTCAAGTTCGAATCTGTCATTATTTCAAAGCTGAACTATTTCATCTTACACCAATCCACAATTTCCATCAACACTCATCCATCCACAAACAAAAATTAACATTCACTAGCACAGCTGACTAATCGACTTGGGAGTTACCAGCAACACTCCTTGTATTGCAACCTGGGTGACTATCAACTCTCTACAAAAAGCAAAATGAACACATCTAAGGAAAATGAAACTACTAAGTCGTTTTTAAATTTATGATTTTTAATCAATTCCTTTCATTTACTTTCTCTACAAGAAAAACGTCAATAAATTTTTAATCCAAGCAAAATTTTATACATCAGTGTTTCGTCCTCTTTTATAAAATCAAGACTTTCATAAAATTTTTTCTTTATTTGATTTATCCTCACTTTTAGAACTAATTTACATTCAACATCTATTTGAATGCATTTTTTGAGAAAACAATTGTAAAAACACTTTATCGTTCAAAAACTTGAAAGCATAACAAATCAATACGTTTATTAGTACTATTAGTGCATTACAAATACCCAGTGGCAAACCCAAGATTCGGTCGGGGGGGGGGGGGGGGGGGGGCATAAAAATTTTGTATCGTAGTGATGAATGTCAAACCTTATGGCTTATATAAACCAAAACACTTTAACTTTATAGGCTTTCCTCTCCTGACAATAAGAATAATAAAGAACACTACAATACTTTCTATAATTTAATAAAAAAATACAATGAAATAGCTAACCAAAAAATGTTTTTGACCGTGCCAACGCTACAAGTGCAAGTGGAATGACTAGAAAAGTAGGAAACTTTTCGAGCCTGTCAAATCAGAAAGCAATGTTGTCACGATTTTATTACTATTCTTTTAAAATGAAAATTAAGATCAAACAGTTGTAGTGATTTTAAATTAAATCAAGAATTTTGGTTTAGCTCTGGGGGGCCTGTGGCTCGATAGCCCCTCCCCTGGATTCGCCACTACAAATACCCTATGAATTCACTGGCTTAAGTTTTTGAATAAAGACACCACCAGATTTAATTAAACATAAAAAATTTCATTTTAGTATTCACTTCATTAATTTCACTTCATTAATTTAATTTTGAAAATAAAAGTTGAGGGAAATATTTAAATCATTTTGTAGTTGCATTATTATTATTATCTCTGGAGTCGGGGATATGTCGTAGAGTAAAGTACTTTTTTTTAACCAAATTAATTAAAATCTCCTTTTATTTCACATTCTGGAGAAAATTTTTCTGTATCCTTGCAAGATTCTCTGCATGGGAAAGAAAGCACATAAAAATTCAACTTTTTTATAAATGAAGGTTTGTTTTATAAAAATTATATATATGTATGTATACTAAAGAAGCAAAGACCATCTTGCAGTAACAGCTTCTAAAAAATTATTTTATTCAAGAGCATGTTAAGTTAATTTAAAAACATATTCAATGAAAGAAGAGAGAAATATGGCTTATGGCAGTAATTGTTTAGAAGTATAACAGATATATGAGTTTCTGAAATATGTGTGTATGAGAACCGATTCTTAAACCAGTTTTTCTCCACCAGAAAGGTTTAAAAACACCATATATGAATGGATCTAAAATAAGGGTTCAACCACTATATTAAGCTTAAAAATAATTTTGTCATTTGTCTTTCAAATGAAAATAAATTTCTTTTTTTAAAATTTTGTATACTTATTTTTGAAGTTTTATTTTTTGCGAGATTGTAAACTAAAGGAATTAAAACAGAGTCTACATTTTCTATAACCTAATTATAAAAAATGTAGACTTATTTTACTCCTCTTATTTCCACACATTTATTTCTCTTATTTCAAAACAAAATACAAAAGCTTTTTTAATATATACCTATAGAAGTTGATGTAATTTTATATTTAGGATTTTCTCTTTTTTTCAGTTTCATAAAAATTAGTGTACAAAAAGTTCTTGTTTCTAAATAAAACAATTACATATTTTCTTACAAATTCATGTTTTACTTTTGAGTTTAATATTCCCCCCCACCCACTTTCTTGCCACAGCATAAATGTTTTAATTTGATTAAATGACCCCTTCCCCTCCAGTGGCGGCTTGTCCATTAGGGCTGCAGCACCCCCTGAAGTTATTTTTAAATCCTATTAGGTTATTTTTTCTCATTGAAAAGTTCAACCAGCAACAAAAATTGAGGAAAAGAAAAGCGAAAACAAAGAAGGACCGAAAATGCATCAATAGGCAGGAGATAACAAGTCGGAGATGACTCAGAAACAGACCTTGCAGCATCAAAATTTGCTCTCTGCACAACAATTAAGTGATATTTCGGAAGACGAAGCCAATATTTCCTCCCATTGAGTTTGATGATGGCTTGAGCTGCAGTCCTTGGTGTAAGCTTGTGTGATGCTACTTTTTGGTTCCTCCCACCCGAGGATGGTCTTCACCCTCATGATTTTTCTTCGCTTTTTCCCGTTTGCTATTATTTGGTTAGGGTTTCTCTTTCAATTTGCCAGGCGGGAACTTGTCTGTTTTAATAAGCATTTGTTTTCTTTTATTAGAAACCACTCGTAAAAAAAAGATACATCTATAATTTTCCAAAATACAATTCAAAATTTTGGGCTGTTTAGAAGTAAAACTGTTTAAAAATTCTATTTTAAATACATAAACTTGATTGGTTTTTTTGTAGCATTGCTTGTTCCCCAGGTGACGAGTCACTTCTACCACCCACTTTACATCTCTGTCACATCTTACTTTTCTAATTTACAGGACGACATTCATTTTGTTTAAATACCAATCCACTTTAAAGATGGTCTATAATTGCCATGCTTTCTTGGTCTATAACATCTAGGATATCTGATTTTCAAATATGCAAAATAAATAAATAAAAACAACCCTCAGTAGCAGGTGACAAGCCTAATCAAACAACAGTGATAGAATAAATAAAACTCCACAATAATTTTCATTATCTTTGCAGCTTATTTTGTCACAAATTTTACTTAAAACTCATTAACATTAATTTGTTTGTAACATGAATCTCTAGCTTACAAGGTTATGCAAGTTAACTTATTTCCTCTTTCTCTAAAGAATACTCTCAACTTGAAAAAAAATTTCTCACAGCTCTGCTACATTTAAACAAAGACTTAAATACATAATATCTTTTTTATAATCAATTAAAATAAATGTATGAACTAACTTGAATATGAATTTGGATTGTGCTCACAATACAATTTTTCTTTTGAAACGGTATGAAATTATAATTCAATGGAAAGATTAACTAATGAAGAATGTAATACAATAACCTTCTTGAACGATATTTTTTAAAATCATCACTATGTCAGTTAATTTATAGTTGTGTAACCAGCAGTGGTGCAAAGGCTAATTGAAAGGAAGTATGAATAGTCCTATCGCCAGTCTAGAGGGGCGCCATAAAATAATTATTTTTGCTACATTTAGCATTTCTAAAAACCAAAATCAATCAACGAGACGAGGTGGAGGACTAAAAAATTAATAGATGAACAGGGCATCATCTACCCTCACTATGACATTGGTAACCAGTGCTAATTATAATCTTGCAGTACCTTCTTACAGAGCCATGGCTATTTTGTTTAACATATTGCATATCTTTTATAAGAACAGAATCTAATTACAGGGACGAGATTGGCAAAAAAGCAAAAAGACTGAAATCATACGCAAGCAAAAAATTTGTACTATAATTTATATGCAAAAGATGTTTTAAGAAGTAAAACATCAGAAAATGCAACATGATGAAAATATTACTCTATAATAATTAATAACTTAATTATTTATAATTCAGTACGTGTAAATAAGAAAAAGAATATTAAATCATTCACATTAAAAGTTAACAAACAAGTTTAACACATCACCAGTTGCATCAGAAAATACAAAATTAAGACATTAAAACATATTTACCACCTGTACATCACTGAAATGCAACATTCACCCAACAAAAGTCTGAGAATTATATTTAATAGCCTTTTGAAAAAGTTAGCTCAAAAAATAAATAAAAATAAGAACAAATAATTTCTTTTGCTTCATGCAATTGTGAAAAGTGTATTAGCTCTGTATAAATCATAATAATGTATCATATACTGAATTCTGTTTCATTTCTTTTATTTTTATACATTTTTACCAAAGTAACTGCACAATGATTTTGCACCTTATAAAGTGAGAGGGGTCGAAAAATTGTACAGTTACAATGACAGATTCATTTAGCATTATTGTTATTTGAAACATTTCCTTAATTGTTAAAGAATTGGTTTTCTTTTATTTGTGCGGCTTCTGTTGGTAATAGATCTCCATTAACACGCTTCATCCCTTGTTTTGGAGGGCTCCTATCTTTGCCAGATTTTTCTTCAATAAAGGATGTGTTTGCATCCTCTGCAAGTTTATTTTCAATAAAGGCTAAAGTTTTTACACAGTCTTCATTAGTATCTGTTTAATTACTGGCATAGTTATCGGGACTACAATATCTCTAGAATGCCTAGGTAAATCATGTTTTATTTTTTATTTTGAGAAGATTTGGAAGTTTTTGTCTTATTTGCTGCCTCTTTTGACAGGAGTTTTTTCTTTTTTTTATGTGGTTTATTTATTTGTTTTTGTTCGATTTTTTTATTTCTTCATCTTGATACGCCCTACAAGATGACCTTAAGTTTAACTAATCTTTTTTCAACATGTTCATGCAAAAAAATCTTTTTTTTTTTTGCAAAATATGCCATAGAGGTTTTGTTTTCTGCAAAAAGGTGGCACTTAATACTTTGAATGGCACTGAATGTTGGAATGTTCATCCTTGTAGAGCTTGCTGATATAATGTTGATTCGTCAGTAGAAGATGAATCAGCTAGTTTCCTAGCCGGTGGAGTTGAGCCACACAGTCGAGCATATTTTCCCAGAATTTTCTTTCAAAAACGGAAGATATGAAGGTTTCTTTTCTCTGTGTAAAAGTGGAATTTTTGGGAGAAAAAGCAAATTTTTGAGGGGGGAAAAAAATGGAAATCCGAAAAAAAAAAAAAAAACCCACGGAATTTTGAGAGAAAAGACAAAAAAGCGGAATTTCTTCAAAATAACAAAAAGCGGAAATCAGCCAAAAAGCGGAAGAATCTCATCCCTGTAATTTTAACTGAATCCTTTGTTTTTCAAGTACAAATAAAACATTACCTGAAAAACAATTTTTGTAGATATAATTGTTTGATGTTAAAGGAGGTGATATTATATAAAGAAAATTTTGACTCATAGTTTCTTATGGTGCAAAAATAACCCGATTAAAAATATCGTCACCGAATGACAAAAGTAAGCAAAATAAAAGCTTCCTCTATGCATTTTGTATAGATGAATAAGACAGATCACAAATCAAACAGAAGATACAAAATTTATTCTTTTGGAAGAATAAATACATTAAAAAATGAAACAATAATAAAATCAAATGTTTAAATATGGCTGCCTCTACATTTGATGTAAAGTCATTCTTAGATATTAGTTTTTATTTTCAGTGATAAAAATAAACTACATGCTATCAAAATCTAATGAAACATTGTCAGAAAAAAATCCAAATAGTCAATTATTAATTTCTGCACAGCTACAATAAAGAAGATTAAAATGAATACCATAAAGCTTTCTGCACGGTATATATATATATAGTTTTTATTTCTGTATGTCAAGGTTTGATTTTAAAACAATGCTGATTTTTTTTTAATATATGTATATTTTAGACAAGACCTAAATGTTTTACATAAAAATACCAGACATATTTTTTGTATTGATTGCTATGATAATGCAATACTCTTTAAAGACCAGAGATTTAATTTGAAACAAACATATTAGAAAAATATTTTCTTTAATATTGGTTTAACATGATACAGCCTGGCATTTAAAAAAAACAAAACAATTGTTTGCAAGATTCTTATCTTTACTATTATTACTTTTCATTTTAATATTAAAATAATATTTGTTATCTTAGTATCTAAAACTCTAAATTGAAAATACAATAGCCTGCTGAAAAATATATTGCAAGTTTATTTTTGAAGTTATTAACTTACTTTGAAAAGAGATCTAAAAATTAATTCTCTTTCTCAAATTCCCAATAAAGTTAGTTCTATTAAGAAAACTAATTCAAATAAAAAAAATTCTATTGAGAAGCTCTTCAATGATAGCCTCTTTTTCTTGTATTTTGTCCAAAAATGAATGTAAATACTGAGAAACGATTACTCATATTAGATAAACATTGAACCAAATAAAATTTTGTCTTCTTGTATCGATTAGGTGGGAGTATTGTGGTTTAAGGTATGCCAGACTAAACTATGCTGTATCGATCATATGCTTTAATAAATTCTAACATTTCATGTTGTACTCATACCTTCAGAAAAAAAAGTCTGAAAAAGAGGCAAAATAACATCACAAACAAATTGAATATGAATTTCAAACATTTTAGACAAATAAAAAGGACAAAAATGTTACAGTTTATGCTCTGAAAAAAAAAAGTACTTTGATAAGTTTTAAACCCCTAAAACGTCAAGAAACCCATAGGTTTCCAATGATAAACTCGCTGGTCTTTTTGAGATGAATAAAATTCAAATCTTTAGTTTCTGAAGTAGCTATTGATAAAGCCTACAATATTTAGGAAGAAATTACACTTCTTAAAATTCAATTTTGACTTGATTTCTACTGCTAAAATATGCAATTACTAAAGATATCAAACAGAAAATCAGCAAACCAAGAATTTACAATCTTCTTGTACTACAAATCTTGCAATTAGAGTGCAAATTAATCACTTATCAATACAAAAACTAAAGCATATATTCAAACCACATTCAAATTTTATTCATTAAGAGACACTAATTGTAACATATCGCCAACGTTTAAGGATGCTTATAGCTTTCTATGCACCATCAACTTCAGACATTACTGACTATGATAAAAATCATTTAAGTTCTAGATGAATTTAAGCCTTACTAAATCTATGTAATTTATTTTACCAAAGTTAAGAAACAATATAAAAATTAACAGTTGAAGACAATAACAATCTTTAAAATAATAACAATTTACTTATTGATGTTGAACCATTTTAAAACTTGCAGTAAATTACAGAGAATCTTTGCAGGTATTAATAAAGAAAACATATATATATATTGGCATTCAAACAATGAAGCTTAGTACTTTCTTTAACACTAATTTCAGTGTCAGTATAACTTAAAATGCCTATCTTAAGATTGCTTTCAAGAGACAATGATCATCTACTTATCTCAGAATTTGTTTCCAAAAAATTAATTTCTTCTAGTAAAAAAAAAGTAAATGAAATAAATGAATACTTCAATAATAACATACAAAAATTATTTATTGAGAATGCAACAATACATGAAATAGTACGCAGCATGTAACAATATGAAAAATTAATGTAGATAATTTTTGCAATTAAGACAAAAAGAAGAAAAACATCCAATGCTATCTTTAAAGAATGATAACACAACCATTCCACATCAGTTCAAACACACTATGACCAGTGATTTTGATGAAAGTCGGCATAGAAAATATTTTTGCTCTATTCCAAATAGTTTAGGTTTTACATCCTGTTAAAACTTCCCAAAACCTTCATGGTTTTTATCGATCAGGCTTAGGAAACGTAGTTGGTTGTTGAATAGAAAATAAATTATCTTCTGTATTTACCAACCAATGTTGATGAAAATATTTATGAATATACTTTAATATACAGGGAATACACACAAAAAAATTTAAATTAGCAAGTATTTATACATGGCCAGGAGAAATCCTGAAAATATACACTACTACATAATTTTGTTTTTTAGTCCTACATTATTTTTATCGAGTTCAAAATTAGAAATCACTCATTCATCACAAATGAAAAAGAACTTTAAAAAAAATTTGTCATTACATAATTAAAGTAATAAAGTAGATTTATTAATTCCAACACCTGTTCAGAAAAATACATAAATGTTACGATATAATTAAATTTAGTCTTAAAAACTATTCTAAATTCTAGTCTATTTGCAAGTAAACTGCCAAAGAGGGAAGATGTAGGTGTGGTACCCATCCCTCATGTTATTGAAATCATGGAATCCCCAAAAACAATGACTGGAAGAACTTACCAATTCTCTCAGTACGCAAGGCACATGTTAAGTCAAATTTTGAAGACACCTGAGAAAATTAACAAACAATGGGTCTAAAATTCGAAATATGAGTTTATATGAATAAAAGCGAGTTTTGTAACAATACATTTTCCATTTCAATAAACGTAAATATGTGCCCAACTTTGTAAATAATATTTTTATATCATTAGTTATACGATTTAAAATCCCATTTCTTCACACCAAGTTTGAAGTATAGGCTGCAATACGCAATAGTGGTTACTTTTCAAAGCTTCTAAAGCAAAAGAGATGTATGCAAACAAGGAAATTTGAATTTAACACACTGAAAACAAATACACGAATTTCATTCCCTCCCACCCCCATGAATTAAAAAATAATGAAGGATTTAAAAAAACACCATCTTATTTTTTTCATGTGGTAGAGCATCCTATCTTTTAGAATGATAAATGAAATATATATTTTTTTAATTATCCCTTTTCCTTTTGATGATAGTCCTCTTAACGTGAAATTCCATATTAATTTCCAATATAACATTTCAGGAATTTTCCTGACCATGTATAAATACTTGCTGGTTTAATTTATTATTTTCTGGTTTCCTTATATATTTAAATATAATCATAAATATTTATAAATAAGGAGGACCAAGAAGAATAACTTATTTTCTATGAAAGAACCAATTGTGTTTCCTAGGCCTAATCGATAAAAACTGAGAAATGATGAAAATTTTTAACAAGCTTGAAAACATAAACAATTTGAGAGAGAGCAAGAATATTTAGTATGATTACTTAAAACCATAAAAGGAAGAAACATGCAAAGTTTCATCAAAATCTGAGAATTATGGGTGTCAAATTCGTTTTTTTTAAACATGGAATGACCCAATAGAATTTCATACAATGTATACAGAGAGAATAGTGCATTATTTGAAAGAATAAATTCAACAATACATAAAAATACAATTGATAGTTTAAAAAAAAAGAGAGATGAATGAGAAACCAGGCATTTATAAAAAATTAATTGAAATGATCTTCTCTGTCAGCTCCTACACTCTCACTGTCTTCAATGTTGCTAAAATTCAAGAAATGAGATGGTCGATGAAGTTCATGGTAAAATTCTTTGGGATTGGCCAACTGCAAATCATACTTCATGTTGGCATCATGCCTCACACCCATGAAGTTGTAATTCCACGAGCCTTGGGCAGGGACCATGAAGAATCCCAGGAAACGATGAGTCAAAAGCATCTGTGCTCTTTCATAGTGAGATGGCAAATAACCTTTGGGATTATTTCCTCTATCTGTATTTTGACGTCCCCAATCATAACCACCAGGAGTCAGCTTGTAAGCATTTAACGAGCAAGATCCAGGAGTAAAACTGCAAGTTATAACAATAGTTTTTTCACCGTCCCATGAGGGATTATCATTCATGATTTTTGCATGAGTTGTGACATCTTGCGGGGACAGCTGAGGCAATTCATTTGGTTGTGTATGTATCCACCCTAGGGGTTCCATTTCCGACAGATATTCGTGGGTGGGTAAGATGCTAGGCAGGTGAACCATTTGATGAGTACCCCACTGAGGAGCCATGACAATACATCTGATTTCTTTCACTTGAGGCTGGTCAGATGGACTTACACCATATAGATAACCAGCAATTTGTGTTCTCAAATCGGAAATGATGATAAATTTCTTTAGAATATTTTTAGGCAAAATATAAGTGTAACCAGTTTCTTTGATATCATCAGAAGAAACATAAATGTGGTTGGTACGAAGATACAGATTAGTAGCAGAAATGGCACGAACACGCCATTCGGTTTTTGAAGCAAAGGTATCTTTTTCATAATTGCTAGTAGTAGACGTAATGATTTCATCTCCATGCTTGTTGATAGTTCGGGTTGTTGTAGCAGTCAGCTGTGTTTGTTCCTTAGTTTGTTTCTCAATTTCAGCAATCTGCTGTCGTTGGGCAGATGGTGCAGATATTTCCATACCAAGAATAATATCTCTAATTTCAGATTGAGTTAATGAAGCAACATTAACATTATTCTTTTTACCATAATCAGCAAGAATTAGATCTTTCAATTGAACTTCCACTTTAATCCATTCTTCATCAGATAAAGAAGGCCAAATATGATGCAATTCTGTTACAGTTGTTTTATCAGGTTTCAATATCACCTTTGTACGCTCATTATTCACATGAAGAGCCCTTAAAATCAAGATAAGTCTCGAAAATGCAGTATACGAAGAAATGGTTTTTAGCCAATCGTCATACAAGTTGAAGAGAACCATCTGAGGCTCAGTAGCTTTTAAAATAAGATCACCAAACTTTTCAACTTTCAAGCAAGCTTGGAAAGGCAACTGCAATTCACTGCCTTTAATGACAATATTGGGGAAATCCAATAAATGTACTTCAAGTGGATCCAACATACCTTTCCGAGTGACAATAATCTGTTTAGGTTGCTCTTCCACTGGTAATGAACGAATCAATGCAGCAACTTCTTCAGCAGTTTTCCATTTGGCCAACTGACCCAGACGTTTTTGTCCAGCCCAGACAGAAGTATGAATGATTTTCAAGAATAACTGTCCAGTACGAGGGTTGAAAATGAAAATTGCACCATTGATAGGTTTAGTTGTCAAGTTACCTTCAAAGGTTTTGTGAATTGTCACTCGATATACATTAGTATCATCAACAAACCAAATTATTTGATTAGAAAACAGTTCACCATAGTTCTGAGATGACAAATAAGGCTCAGTTGGTTCTGAGGAATATAACTGCAAGCCTTTTCGGATTCTCTCTCGCAAAACATACAAAGCAGGATTTGCTTTCATTATCTTCGCCATAGCTTGTTGAATCAAGGGTTTTGCTCCAGGGAACCAATTACCATAAGCACTATGCAGATTATAAGCCAAGTCAATAGCTATCAGTACTCCAGTTGGAGATGGATAAATACTCATGTTATCAGTGGTGTAATCCAAGAACTTGGCCCTAGCATAACGTTCAATATCATGAGAATCATAATCTCCCCATCTCAGTTGTACATCAATCCAATATTTCTGGGTGCTTGTTACATCCATAGTATCTTTTGAGTCTGCTAACAAGGAAGGTCTTGAACAACTCCATTTATATGCTGCAAAGAGCAAAACGTCAGCACATGAACTGTTCATTTTGTATGATTTTCTAGGATGAATAGTCTCTTTCTGTACTGTTTCAATTTCCAAGGCATCCAATTCTTGATCAAAAACCTGACACAAATCCATAACAATACTTTCATGGATCTTCTGCCACAAGTGAGCCCTGAATATCTGAATAAGAGAGATTTTCAGAGTTGGAATTTTGCCATGCATAAATATTCCAGTCAAATCAAGCTGCACTTGAAATCCAACATAAACATTGGCCCTGTTAATTGTTGGGGACCACCATAAAGTGAATCGACGATTTGGAATCTGATTCAAACCTGATCGCTGGGCATTTGTTAGTTTCTTGTACTTCATGGATTCTTCAAAACCACTTGCTTTCTCCCAAAACAAACCTTCCCAAGTTGGGAAATATGTGCCTTTGAAGAGGGTATGTTCCAATATGCCTTCTACACCTCCTAAAGCTTGGATCATGTCAGTACGATAATTGTTCAAGTTCCACAGCTTACCATCATGTCTTTGATGGGTCCACCAGAAAGGATTTTGCTTCAATACTTGAAACTGCTTGAAATCAGTACGTACTCTCCAGCCTTTATCATAAGCAAGTGTATGTCTATCCTTCTGGAATAGGGTATTAATTCTAGGAATGCCACGATCCCAGCTATCTTCAAGATCTTCCAGAGTCAAACGCCGATTTTGTGATAATGCTTCTTGTCTCTTGAGAGCATACTCAGCCCAAACTCTCTGGGAATCAATGAACTCACTTTCCCAAGGCTGAATATAACGGTACAAGTTAGGTATAACTTGATCTTCATCATGACTCATACCTGATCGAAAATGTGTTATTCCTACATCTGTCTGCTTTGACCATCTAAGATCAGACTGGGGAATCAAAACATGTCCCATAGATAACATTCCAAGACCACCTAATTCTTTAGGAGTATAAAATACAACAGGAGGGAAACGACTTGGCATTTTTGAATTCAGTCCAATTTTGATACGTGTTTGAATCTTGTTTTCACATTTTACAAGCAGGTCTAATAATTCTTGAGTATTAACAACAGCTTCTCTGAAGTAAGTCATCAGTCCAATCAACGCAGTATTCCACTTATTTACAATTTTTGTAAAGGTTGTCGATCCTGAAGCCATTAAAATTTGTCTCACTCTGTTGTGGAAACGCTGCATGGATTCATCATCAACTCTTAGGAAACACTGTGCAGTTCTTTCTTTTGTCACTTCGTTTTGCAAATTCCATACTCCATCTTTGTGAGTAAATTCTTCATGAGTCATTCGACACTTTGGCATAATCCTGCACTCAAAACCACTCATGTTAAATAACAGGTTAGGATTATCTTTGCTGTATACAGATACAAAACTACTTTCCCACTGAACTGTTGTAACAGAACGAGGCAGCCTGTTCTTAATATCCCAGAAAACAGCACGACCCAGATTCACATCATGTTTCATTAACCTCATGCGTGCATCTCTTGGCCAACACTTTTTATTATTATATCCAACAATATTCTCATTGTTTGGATCAGGATGTTGCGTCAAATATCTCTGAATAAGATCTCGGGCTTCCTCAGCTGTGAAACGGAAGAAAATATGCATGCGTTCAATGTATCTGGAATATAAACGGATTGGATGGGCAGTCTCTGTTGCAACATCTTTGTAAGTCAAGAAATCATTAGGCATCTGAGGTGGACCAGCCATTTCACTGGCTCTCTGAAGACCAAGAACTAGAAGATCCAGAACAAGTCCATAATACTGCACTATGAATGATGCAAACTGAAGACCTCTTATGATGCCATAGGAATTGGTATGATTCATATCTTTGTAGTTAATACTTACATTGCTCTTGGCTGTCATGTAATCCGCAATATTATGGTCAACAATAAGCTTCAATAACCTGTTCAAAAGAGTCAAGTCAATTTTCTCATACATTTTTTCATATCGTGATTCCAGCATGACGCAGCATTCTCCTTCCGATGTGTCCCAAACATCCTGCAGGTTATTAATACCTTGACACCATTTGTAGACAAGAAGCGGAGGTGGTTCTGAATCTGCAGGCTTGATCCATGGTGGAAACAGACGTCTCTTGTCAGCTTCATACCACAGGTATTGGTCCAAGTATGCATCAGAGATTTTTTCCAATGGTTCTACTTCATATACAGGGATTAGATGGCTGTACAAGTCCATGAATTCGATACAAACTTCCTTAAAACGCCTGTGAGTGAGAAGATGACGTTTGATGCGAGATAATGCTTCATGAGGATTGTCATATGCCTGCTCTATCAAACCTAGTTCTTCACGTTGGGACTGATTCAATCTACTCTTAACACTATATGCTTCTTTTAAACGTTCCAAAGCAAGAATCAGTAGTTTGGTGTCATGTTTATAGGAGAGTGGAGGAAATGGTATTGGAGAAAATCTCCTACTTTCAAGCCAATGTACAGTTGTAGTATAAATAGCAACTGCCTCCTCAGCACTGACATATGGACCATCTTTCAGATAGTTGTGCTGTCGCTCTTGTTCAGCTTTCAAGTACAGACGAGTTAAACGGCCAAGATTCTTTTTGCAAACAGTTTTATCGACAGTTGCGCCTCTTCTGATACGTTCACGATTGTAATGAGCAGTATTGGTCCACCAATCTGCTTTCATTTTCACATATCTCAAGATCATATTTTCAATAGGTGTAGGCAAACCAGGTACCTTCCATGGAATGTTTGCCTTCCAGCATCTCCAAGCCTCACTCAAATGTTGCAAGATGGTTCTAGCTTTGTTTTGCTTCATTCCTTCAGGCATCATATCTAAAATATCATGCATGACAGAAGCTCTCAATTCAAGATCAAAATGACTTTCAACTCTTTGTTTTGTGACAGTTTTTGCAACACCTTTAGAGTGTCTACCTTCAAACTGGCGAGACAAAAGATTTCCTAACCATCGCTCTAAAAGTGGTGTTACACCACGCATGAAAAACAGCCATACTCTCCAACCAGGAGCCCAAAAGCCACAACCAGGTCCTTTACCAATTGGTCCAGTATTGAATCGATAGTATATCAAATGTTTTAAATCTTTACACATTCGAATTTGTCTCATCAACTTGTATTTGTATCGGTACATACCAGTCAACTGACCAACATGAGCAAATATGTATTGCAAGCCATCTGCCAACTGGAATGCATCAACATTATTCAATCGATACTGTACATGGCTGTCAACTACAAGCTTTGTAAGTCGAAGGATTTCTCTGCACAAATGGAAAGCATTTCCAAACCTGGACTTTTTCCTTTCTTTAGTAGTCAAAGTCTTAACCGGTTTTAAATTGAAATTGTAGTCCAAGTGTAAGTAGTTTAAGTTCTTACGATGGATAAGCAAGTTCAGCATATTGTATCCTTGACGGCAAACGTGAAGTCCAACTTCAACCCAATCCAGCGTAGTAGTTTGGAAGAATTTAGTTGATTTAAAAGATCGGAACAAATATCTTTTCTTCTGAGGTTTTGGAGGTCGATGTTTTAAAGCATTCAAGACATAATACTTTAACAATTTTTGGTAAGAAACCCTGACTTTGACTGGCATAGCAGGTGGACAATGTTCCCTATACCATGACTTAACAAGTGGTACATCAATAGCTCTTCTAGTTCTTCCTGAACGTAAATCAAATGGACGTGGCGCCCACAGGAGAGCTATACCATTTGCAGTATCATCAGTGTACAAAGGACAGTCTTGCAGGAATGGCTGAACAAATTCTGGAAGCTCAAACTCTTCATCATCATCCGGTAAGGATTTGACTCCTTTCACTTGATGGCGATGTGATATGGGATTTATCAATGGATCAAAATAGAATGCTGGCAAGTCAGGATCTTCAGTCTTTATAAACACAACATTTGGATCATGATACCATGATAAGTGAACATAATGTGGCAAGTTGTTATATAAATATGGAAAGGCGATACGGTACTCGGTACGAATGGGCTGCCGAATGATAATTTTGTTGATATCATTGAATTCATTCCAATCTTCATCAGCAGGATTGGCATCTTTGATCAGTGGCTCAAATTTTGGTCCACCCGGTATAGACATGTTTAGGGCTTTGGCTGTGAAGAATGACTTTAAATCAAATAAGTAAAAATAATTGACATCAACCAAATCTGTCAATAATTGATTGGCCAGACGATACAGGGTGGCCATCTGTGGCAGGGTAATATTCCATTTACGATATGTTGTTCCATTTACATGCTTTGTATCTAACAATGGTTTGTGATCATACAACCATTTGCATACTTCTTTATCTTCCTCAGGGTCCAGCACCATCTGGATAGCTTCTAAAGGTTCAACGTCCAATATGTTGTCAGCATAATCCAAAGGAGGTTCTTCATCGTCGAAAGGTGGAAATCGCATACGTTTGAAATGTCGACGATCTCGTTTTTCTCTTCTCATCATTATCCACATAGTACCCCACTGGGCAATATATACAGGCTCAATTACCCAAGGTATTTCATTTACAAATGTTATTGCTCCAGTGATGTGATATAGTACTTTAACATCTCTGATCTGTTCCCATGGCATTGGCATATTTTCCATCAACTTCAGAACAGCATGCGGCATATATTTAAGGGCTCCAAGATACACTCGCTTATCATGACGATACTTTCGGCTGCTCATATCACCATGATCACGGATTATTTTTCTGATATGCTCTGGAGGCATTTCCTCCTTTTGAGCATCAACAAACCCAAATTTTCGTTTTTCTGCATACCTTTTACTTTGCAATTGCTGCCACTTCCTCGCTTTTTCTTGGAGCTTTTCTTCCGATAATATCTCAGGTTGCTTCAAAAGTTGTTGTTGTTGCTGCTGTTGCATTTGTTGTTGTTGCATTTGGGCCTGGGCTTGGGCATGAGCCATTTGAGCAGCAGCGAAAGCTTGCTGCTGAGCCAGCATGCCCATCACATACGGATGCCCAATCATTTTTATAGAAAATGCTTATGATTTACTGCAAAAAGGATATTCTTGTCACAGTTTGTCTTATCATAAAGGACAGTTTTCACATTCTTGAAAGCAAAATCAGCGTTAACGTAATAAACGAACCTCTTCCATGCATAAAGCGGATTGCGGTTACGAACACACACAACACAGTTACTACCGGTGAAACAAAAAATATAACCCTTATAAGTAGTTTTTTAATTTTCTCTTAAAAATATCTCAAAAATTTGGGCAGTAATATGTTTAAATTCTTTAAAGCGAAATTTCATTCATATTTACTAGAAGTTTAATAAAAAGCTCTAGTGTGTTTTCCGCGTCTCGAGTTTTCTGGTCGTTTACAAGTCAGTACTAGGGATGACGAATATTTGACGAACTGTTATTTTCTACCCAATATCAAAAAATCACAAATACCAGTGACGAATACTACTGTAAAAAAGGTGTGATTCAGTCATTTTTAATTAAATGTGCATAAAGTAGTTTTTTTATTTTAATTTCATATCGTTTAATATATTTTTTTTGCAAGGTTTTAGTTTTTAGTTCTATATCCTGCCAACAGATGGCGCCATCGAAATCTAAGCTAAAAGCTCTCACAAATGTATGAACTACCCTCCTCAAACGGGGGGGGCATCAACTCACCCACTCAGGTCGAGGGGGAGCAGCGTCTTCACCGTGCAGATCCATGACCCACGGGATTGGCTCTTTGGTCACGGCAGATCACCTTACAACACCTCCCTATTATTTTATCACCATTCGCAGTTTCCTCGTTTCCTGTTCCTCCTGATCGCAATTTTCCCCGATCGCGGTTCAATAAGTCTTTCTGTGAATCATCCTTCTTGTTGTGATATGCGTTTTTGAATGATTACGGCGCTTTTGTAATTCGAAGAGGAAAACGAATAAGCGTTCCAACTCCCAGCCCATAGGATCAGGGGGGAAGTTATTTCCTTCATTCCCGCCGGTGTGACTTCAAACCACACAGATAGGCTTTTTGTGGTTGATCGTTTTCTGAAATCTATGGCTATTTTTATTTATTTTTTTACTTAAAAGAACAGTCGGAAATCGGATTGGACAATAGCATCGTATAAAAATTAATTGATTACTTTGGCAAACCTTATTGGTATATTAATCTGAGAATTATCGATTTAATATCAGATTTTTATAGATTTTTTTTTAGTTTTATTAAATCAATATTCTGAAAATTATGTTATCTTGCAAATTGTAGCGCCCTTGAAATTTATTTCGAGACCAAATTCTTTCATTCATTCCCTCCTCTTAATTGCCAATTTGATACACTGATGAATGGGTTGAGGTAGTTATTTCAATGAAACAGACGATTGAAAAAAGTAACATTTGCCGATATTTTTTCTTTTTCTTTTATCATACGAACTAAAAAGATGAGAATATTTTATGATAGTTTTCAGAAAATTTACCGTTATTTTGCACGCTAAATCATACGCAGGGGCCACACGCCCTCCCGCCGGTGTCGTGCGGAAATTTCGAGAGGAGGCTTACAGCTCAGATGTCGTCCTCTTCATCTGACCACGGTTCGAGATGACGAGGCCTTTCTCTAACAAACGTAAATCTCCTTTCTAGTTGCAATAAAATCTTCAAATATAGTCTTTTTATTACATCATAATAGTATGGTTTGAATAAAAATGTGAGATGTTTGGAAAAAAAACCACATTTATTTAAAGTTTTGAAACAATATATATTTGTAATGAACAATTAGACTGTACAGAATTTTCCCGGAGTCAGTATTGTTTGATGAAAAAGTAATTTAAAACGTTTATTATTTTATTTATTTATTTTATAATTATTATATTTATTTTAATTTATAACTTTAAGATTATTGAATTCAAAACTTCTTAAATATCGCCAAAAACTAATTAACTAGTTGCAATTGTAATTCTAGCAATTAAAAGTATGCTTAATTTTATCGTTTCAAAAATAATGACTGACAAGTCAAAATCTATAAGTACACATATGCGAGGTGTTCTTCTATCGCCCGGGGCGCAGAGTCACAGTAAAGTTCAGATAAGATAAAAAGAAAAAAAAAGTAAATAAGATGTAAGAAATAATAATTATATTTAACAGAATTTTATAAGAAAAAAAATCGGAGGCGGGCTTATGAAAAAATATAGATTTCGAGCAACGCGGGGTTCTCAACTAGGTATTTATAAATTCCGTCATGTGACGTAAGTGGTGCGACATGGAGCAAAAATCGTTCAAATCGTAATAACGTTAACATGTGTACCAGGTTTAACCCCACTTGTAAGGTAAAACCTGTCAGTTTAATTTTTTTGATAAAAAGAATAATGAAAATGTGACTTTTGTGGAAAGATATATTGTACCCCGATAAACAATGAATATTTCAAAAAAAATTTAGAGCTTTATGTCGAATATTTAAACTCAAACAAGCCCTCGAACCTTATCTACCCGGTTTTACTCCACTTTTCCCTATTCGTTTTAGTGCAATTTGATAAAAGCACTAAAACTTTTTTACGTCTGAAAGATTTTTTCAATGTTTAATTTAATGTTTTTTTTTTCATTTTACTGAATTTTTATACAAACATTATTTAATGCTTTTCACATATTTTAATTTAATCCTTTTTCTGTTTTTAAAAATTGACGCATTTAAATATAATAAAATTCCTTCTAGAAGATCACACAAGATCACAATTTGTGGAACTGGGAGAGGGGCCGGCCTCCCCCCCCCCCCAACTCCAAGCTGAATTCTTGATTGTTATAAATAATTACAACTGTTTTCTTGAATTTCCTTTTAAAAAATATAATAAAAAACTGCTTCAACATTGCTTGCCTATAGCTAGAAAAATTTTTTATTTTGCAAGTCATTCCCTTGTATTTGTAGTTTTGATTGTACTCTGAAGACATTTCTTAAGGTATTTCTACTAGTATTTTATTAAATTATCGAAAGTATTAGTATTGTTCTCATGATTCTTATTGCTCAGTGAGTAAAGTCTATAAAGTCGTACCAGTTTTGGTTTACTTTATTTTGAGTTTGACATTGTCACAACGATACAAAATTTTTATGCTCTCAGCCCCCCCCCGCCCCCGGCCCGAATCCTAGATTCGCCACTGAATAGAATACATACAACTTTGCCTAGAAGAGTATATTTTTTACTATAAATATTTTACAAAAATAATAAATGTTTATTAAAAGCAATTCTTTAGAAATGGTTTGGAAACATTCTTTCAAAACTGATAATTGAAGTAAAATATTGAGTAATAACTCGAATTTTTGAAAGCATTAATTTTCTATCATTATAGAAGGTTTGAATATGAAAAGATTAGAATGAGAAAACTTATAAACACGGAAAATTAAAAATTCGAACTTGTTATTTGTACTCAGAATAAGGCAAAACAATAAGTTGTAATTATTAAAAAGTCTTAAATTCAAAATTTAAAAGATAACGGACAATACGTAACTTTTAGAGCAATTCATCCACTAAAATTACCTGTAGGCTAATAGGATATGGTTGGTTATGATATATCTGAAAAAATTAAGCAGCACTTAAAACCATCAAGTGAATTACTCATTCAAACAGTGCTTCCCCTTCGCACCGTTTTGAAATTTGCATTTTTGAAACGTGTTTGTTTGTTCTCTGCGTGTTTTTTTAGAATTAAAAACAAAAACTATTTATATCTTCTCGAATAAACGAGCTGATTTCGCAAAAAGGCAGTTTAATATCGCGAGCTGCTAAAAAAATCATTTATGAAACGTTGCAAATCATTTGAAATTTTTGTTATTCGGGGAATACCAAATATTCTGCTCTATCAAAACGCTTCAGACTGAGGGCTTCACAGCGAAAATCAAGTTCTTACAAGTTCTTAGTTACAAAACCACAATGCAAGCATTCTCAGCTGACAGATTTATTACATTGAATGGAAAGGAATGAATGAGAGACTACCCGATCACGTGAGTCCGATTTACTCCGGCTCCTACCCCAAATTCCTAGTATCATACGACCTTCAAGATTGGCGGTAGACGGGGGTTTAACCCCTATCGTTAACGGGAACAATAAGGTGTAAGGAGGAATTCTATGCGACCGATTTACGAACACTCTCTACGTTATTCTTTGAGAGATTTTAGTTCAATATTTATCTACAGAGGTGCAATTTTAAGTGAGGGTTTTTGTTGAACTAGAGACGTTTGAAGGGTTAATATAAGTAATTTAAATTTGCGTGTAGATTGATTATCACATTTCAAGGCAGAAAGAGAAAATCTTTCTATTTATCCTGATCTATTATCCTTTTGGTAGATACGCATTTTTCGTCTTAGGAAATTTCTCACAGATACGGCTCACACGTTATCTCTATAATAAAACCCATTAACACCTCACACCTCCTCTCGATTCACAATTATCTTCTCATTGCTAGACTTCCCAAAGACTGTGAAGTTGTTCCCACGCTTTTCCTCCGGAATTGAGAGAATTCTAAAGATGTATGTTTGGAGAAATTAGTTATTATTTTATCTCAAGAGAAAAAATGTCCTGGCATGTAACTATAATTTTTTGATGTAAATTGTTTAAAAATGTGCTTATAATTTGCAAAATAATAAATATCATTATATTTTTTGTAGCTTTTCTGACATAGAAATAGCTATGAGTATCGAAAATCTTATGGAAAATTTAGAGATCAGAAAATGCGGAAAGTCTGTAGCTATTGTTTTTAAAATAAACGACCTGATAATTGAGCCTAATTATAACCATTTGAAAATAATTTCAAAAGATTTTCTTTTTTTTGAAAAATATCACAAATTCACAACGAATTCTGAAAACTATCTATGAGTGAGAGATTCCGAGTTGTTGAAAGAAATACTGAATGTCAACTTGAACAATGCTGAATTATGTCTTTGAGAATTTCTCGGCAGTTAAGGAACCGAGATTAAAGCACAATAGATGCAAATCTCGACTTGGTAATCACTCAAAATATTCCCTTTAAGATAAGAATTTACGTTCAAAAATTGAACATAAGCAATTCAAGAGCATAAAATTAACTAAAATATGGGTATGAAATTTATTAAAAAAAGACAAAAGAAGTAAAGAGGAATTATATTTTAAATTTCATTCATTTCCAACTAAATTTAATCTTTATTAGGCTAGAAATTTGGGCTCAGTAATTAAGTATTAAAACAACCGATTTAATTAAGAATAATTTTTATTGGATGTAGTTTTTCTTATGTCAAGATTTAAATTTTCAAAAATGTGATAGTTGAGATTTAGAGTCTAAAAGCAATGAAAAAAGTTTTTGGCTTTTTTTTATTATTATTATTAACATTAAAAAGAGTTTGACGAAGGAAGCTTTTCAGCTTTTAAAATGTAGATTCACGAGTTCAACTTGATGTTAACATATTCTTTTTCCTGTGTGGCAATAAATCAGATTTAAGCATTAATGAAGTTTCGACTTTAATCACTCATCTCAAAACTGAAACCTCAATTGTGATCTTACATATCTCCATGGCCAATGCCGCAGTTTTTTTCTCTTCATATTATTTTTTATTAACATATATTAAGTCCAAGAGTATCTGACAATCAAGAAGCATGTTCTTAAAATAATTTCAGACTGAAAAATTGATTAATTTAAAATTTGCAAAGTGACAAAAAATATGGCAAACTGTATTACATTTATTATATAATAAATTTTAGAAAAAAAAATCTCTACTTTTATTAACTTTGTCTTATCTTTTATTGTTGGGGCTTCTGAAACTATTTTTTATCGCGACCACTTTTCAAATGGAAAATTTTTTTACGATCCCGTTTTATTCTAAAATGCTTGTTGCGGATCCAAATTCGGAAAAAAAAACATTGGGATATCATAGAATATGATTGCAGGCTACTTGAAAAATGTTCGTAAACCCACAATCAGGACCGTATTAAGCTATGTAGGGGCCCTTAGGCAATGCAAATTTCTGGGACCTATTTCCCCTTCTAAACCAGAGGTTTATATTAATTTAATTTAATCTTCATATAAGCAGTTTTTAAGTTACGCGTATAACGACAAATTTATAATGGCTTTCCTCTTCATTAAGGGTGGGGAATGGAAGCAATGAATCTTGAATTTCTTAAGGGCCCCTTCAGGGCCCTGTCTAGTAGTTCCAAAATGGGACATTATTTTTAGAAAGCAAATCTAATAGCAAAAAAAAATAATTGTTTTATTTCTACTCAATGTGTTAGATAAGCTTTGTTTAACTCACTGAGCCCTACCTCAAAGCCCTGGGATTTGTCCCAAAGGGATTTTTTTTAAATGAGATTTCAATAATATATATATAATTTTTAATGTATTACTATCGTTTCTACCTCCCCCTCTCTTTCCGATCCTCCCGAAAGGCCTATAATTATAAAATCTTGGGTTTGCTTCACAATCAATGACGCTTTAACTTCTTTACCCTAGTTACGTCGTCCTCCCGCTAGAGTGGGGCGGGAGTTTCGAGAGGGAGGTGCCGGCTCAGGCGTCGTCCTCGTCATCTGACACGGTTAAAATTACGAGGTTCCTTACAAAATAGCTCTTAAGCTGCTGCTAAACGGGATGTTAATGTAACGAAATTAAACCTAGTTACGCCACTGAAAACAGTGCCGTTTAAATACCTATCCCTATTTTAAAAATGTTTTGCTGGTGAACTCATGAAGACTAGGCTATGTATAAAAGATATAAATCAAATTAAGCACAACCAGTATTCATTATTAACAAGCTGTTCACGAAAGGCGATTAGATGTATCATAAAAAATATATTTATCAGCCTGAAAAGATTCGCAGTGTATTTCATTCCATAATAAAAAAAAAACATTTTTGTGCCGTTTAGTTAAATCATTTGTCTAACATTTTTTATGTTCTTAAATCTGTAAAAGAGAACGTAACAAAACAAATATTTATAAATAAATAACTATTTTAAAAAATATCATATTACTCTTTCTCAGAATTCTATAAAAGAAATGTTTGAAAAAATATATATTAAATGTCAAAGAACAATAATACAGAGGAAGTATTTGTCGTATACGAAAATTTAGAAAACATATTTAATAAAAAATGATTACTGAATTTAATTTTAAAACTAGAAAATACAGGAAATTAAAAAGCGTAGAAATCTAATTCTAAGGCACACTGTCTTTTTAAAAATAATAAATATTCTCCCTCCGCATGCAAGCATGTTCATCAAATATAACTAGTTGTAGGTAATATAAAAGAATTAAGTGATGGATTTGAATTCTTTTATTTGTAAGTTTTCATGATGAGAAATCTTATAAAACTATTAATCTATTGTCTTAAAATGCCAGGAAAATATTAATTTGTCTTTTATTCAATACAGTAGAGTGATGATAATTTCCTTACCAAACGTTTAGATTACAAATCGATTAAGAAATCGAGAACTATTATTAATTCCATAAAGCTACATTAAGAGCTATAAATAAACTTATACTTCATTGATTGAGAAGTAGAAAATACCTATACTAAAAAACAACAACCCAATCCAATATTTTGAATTTTGCAGTGCAAATTACTATAAAAATCAGTCATCCTTAGCTGAATGTCTCCCCACCTATCTGTTCAGTAATACTAGTCATTAATAACGATACCATTTAACTCTCTTTTCAAAATGTGGGATAAAAAAAGCATCTTTTTTCAGTGGATAGAACTAGAAAACATACATTCTAGATAAGAAAATGCGAATTTTTTTATCATCCTTGAACCTTAAAGATAATACTAGCATCATTTTGTTTATCGAAAAGGCAACAGTGAGTTAAAATTATTAAATACACAAACTAAAACTCACGATTTTTATCTCTCTGAATTTGAAAATTGACTCACGATATTGAAAAAAATAATTACATTTATAGGCTCAAAAAAATGATTATCGATCATTTCTCAGATTAATATGAAATAAGTTTGAGGGAACTAACCAATCTCCTGTTAGTAATGATGTTAATAACTTCCGAAATAAGAGAAATCAGTACAAATACAAAACCACAAAGAACTTCAGGTAGTCGAACCAAAGTCAAACGCAAAGATGTCTCACTCAGTCACTACAAAGGAGCAACTGTTTTTCTCTTCGATTTGCATAATCTGCTGTAATTTGTTTCAACGAGTAATTGCCTAAAATCTCCTTTACTGCGATTGAGCTGTTTAAAGACCGGAAACTGCGAACTGTGACTTCAGTTATTGATTACTATTGTAGCAATGTGAACCCCACTAACAGGTTCAAGCACCCCCTCCCTCCCCCCCTCCAAACTACGTTTCAACTAAAATCCCTTTCTACAAACGTCGAAAAAAATTTTGCTGGCGCCATTTGTTGACAGTATAAAGAACTAAACATTAAAACTATAAAGAAAGCATATTGAGAAAGAAATAATATTTTTTATTTAAATTTTTTAGCACATTTTACTTATATTTAATAAGACTTTTTGAAAATTAAAAGTGTGATTGAAATAAGTTATTTGGTATAGATATTTAAAAATAGCAATAGCAAAAATATTTGTTACTCAAAAAATCGTGGATTATACATCCCTCTGTACTACGTATTTCCGGTGTAATGCTAAGCCAATGGATCTTCAAAGCGGAAGGCAGATAAAGTAAAGATTGCATTGTAAGTAAACAAACCAGAAAACTTTCCCATGGATAAGTTTTCTGTTTTGTTTCGGCATTAAAAACATTGATGGGCTTCTGGATTTCCGCTTTAAAATTTCCTTTGACTTGCATTTTAATGTAAATAAACAAAACAGAAAACTTGTCCTTTTAAAAATATTAATTTATTGTTTAATGGATGAGTTTTGTTTCGTTTATTGACGAGTTTTCTGTCTTGTTTCTTACCACACTAAATGCTGTAATGATAAGTCAATGGAATCTTCAAAGCGGAAGTCCAGGTTTTTAATGTTTACGCACGTTAACAACGGGAAAAGTAACGTCTCCCAACCCAACCGAGGGTATCAGAATAGACCCGTTACATTCAGAAAACTCGTCCATATCAGGTAATGTAAAACTTCCGCTAATCCGAGTAACTTACGAATTTCAACATTCTGCATGAAGATGTTGGCTTCTACTTATTTAAACATGAAAGAAGCAACATGAACTATGAATACTCCATTTAATTCAATTTATTTCCTTCTTTTCTAGAAGAATCTATTTGCAACGGAAATGATCAACAAAATTCTAAAAACTACATTTTTCTACTGTTGCCACAAAAAATATAATGTGATGAACAAAATTAAATATGATAAAAAATAAATGCTTTAAATAAAAAGAAAACGATATTTACAAACAAATATTAAATGCTTTAAATAAAAGAAAACGATATTTACAATCAAATATTAAATGCTGCGTGAGCTATAATTCAGCCACTACATTACTCCCCCACCAGTAACCACAGAGAGTACTCTTTCTCTGTGCCAGTAACTATGTTACGTTACGAAGAAGAGAAATATGAGTAGTGTGACCAACATAACAATTATTTAACATTGATATCATAAAGTTCAAAATAGTTAACTACAAATAGTACTGAAAATCTTCGAAGGTAAAAATGTCTTGAAGTCAGTCCTTGAATCGGACGGGTAAACGAATAGTTCTACCTGTGCGAGATTGTTTTTGCGTCAGATCTGGTTTATTATCTGATGTCTGCAACTTGATGTGATCAGTGGTTGTCACCTTGGAATTGTCCTCAGCTAAAATATAGGCTGGCTTCAAGCGATCTAATGATACATTAACATTTTTCCCTTTTATGTTAATAGTAAAGTATTTATCCTGCCGCTCAATTACGGGAAAGCTCGCTTGAATTTCTACGAGTGATCCTTGGTCCCACGGTTTCCATTTGTTTCTGGAGGTTATTAGCAAAGCCTTCCGATGCTGTTCGGATACTGGGTTCACTAAAAAAACTCTCCAGGAAGTCTGAGACTTTCTCCGTAAATTATTTGTGCAATGGAGTCAATTCACGGTCACGTGTCTAATCAAATTGGCCGAAACTGCGCATGTCATCTAAGCGCTAATCCGTACCACTTTTGCCGATGGGTCTGCAGTTAACAACTTCCGCCGCGCTACGAAGCGGAAGTATTATTTACGTTTTAGTTGCTTTACCTTTCAGTCTTATTTCTTTCCATATTTGAATGAAAATGCGATACTGTTGTGTAATTGGATGCTCTAATGCTAAAGCGAAAACTGATTGCCGAGATAAAACGTTTTTTACGTTTCCTCTCAAGAATTCTCAATTGTTACAACTTTGGTTGAAGAATATTGGAAGACAAGGTTTTATGCCTTCTTGTAGTTCCTTAATTTGTTCAGACCACTTTGAAGAAAATTCCTATTCTACTTGTCAATTTACAAAACGCAGGCTGTTGAAACAAGAAGCTGTTCCTATTATTTTTTCCAAAACTCCAAAGCAGACACCAAAAGTCGGTTTGCCATCATCAACAACAGATGGAAACAATATGCAGCCAGACGGAACGAAACAGTAAGTGCATTTCTCATTTACTTGACGAAAGTTTAAAAGTTCCGAAAATCAAAATCTGTATTTTATTGATGGAAGTAAACAAACAACCGTAGCAAAATTTGTTACTCCTAGCTTAAAATTAGTGGACAAATGTCTTAATAATTTATTCATCTAGTGAATACTTTTGGAAATATGCCTGATATCCAGGTATTATAGTTGAACTAATTTATCAAAAGTGTCATTAAAGTTGAAAAATTAATATGGTAGGTAGGGTAGATGCTCCAGTTTTAACTGTTTAAAGCATATTAAATCATACTTATACTATTCTTTAGCAAATTTTATTGTCTTTCTGCTAGTTATAAAATTTTTCTGAAGAATATTTTAGATTTATGAATTTTTCAATGAAATAACCCAATTTGCACCAGTTTTGGCCACCTCTATGCACCAGTTTTGACCACACTAATATTATATTTTTAACAGACATTTTAATTAAAAATAAATAATTTTTATCCAATATATATTTTAGTACATTATTTTCTATTATTTTAAATGTGATTTTTTTTGATGAATATATAAAGATATGTAATAAAATTTACCTAAGCTGATTTTAGCTGCAGATTTCAGTTTTTTTTTTTTTTTTAAGAAACAGGAATGCAGAAAACAATAATTTAATTTGGTTGATGAAATACAAACTATATATACTCGCATATTTTTTTGGATAAAATATGAAACAAAAAATGGGGAGAGGCATTGCACAAGCATAGTTTTTTAAAAAAATCTTACAAATCAAGAATTTGCAGTATTATACTCATTAACAGTATCCACAAATATGTATTTTTATAATTTTTAATTGCAACATTAATCCAATTCATGATAATTATTTTTAAAATTCGAGCAATCCCTGCATATAAAAGAATATTCCTGATCACTCGAGTCAGGTTCCTCAAATTGAAATTTTCTAACATAAATGTGAGGTAAACATTCAAAATAGAGATGTTTTTGACATTCCATTTTGAATGGCCTTAACTGCATTAGTAACTTTAGATGGTGAGTTGTATTTTTTTTTTTTTTTATGAAATACTACCTGCCTTCTTATTTTTAATTGGAGTCATTACTATGTAAAATGAAAACAAACAAAACTAAATCGGTTACTTTTATTTTAGAAACAAAGCTATATCAGTTACTTTTCATTTTAGGAACAAAACTAAATCAGTTGCTTTTATTTTAGAAATAAAACTAAATTAGTTTATTTTATTTCATCCAGATATTCTTAAATTTATGTAATGGCTAAAAACAGAATAATGAAGTTATGTGGCCAAAACTAGAACATGTAGTGTTCCACTTTTGAAATAGTAAAATTGAAAATAGTAAAATAAGGATTGTTTAAAGTATTGCAATGCTTCTTATTAGTTAATTTGAAATTACTAGTTAATTATTGGAAAAACAGATCGAATGTGGCCAAAATTGGAGCATCTACCCTATATAATAAATACATATGCAGAAATTTAATATGTAAATATAAAAGAATGAATTATTGAAAGAACTTACATAAATTCTGATTACAGTGGAATGCACTCTGTTTCATCACAGACTGAGACTTTTACCGATGTTTCGGACAGGATGACTAAGCTAAAAGATGAGCTTAAAGAATTACAAGATTCCCTTGGGAAAAAGGCCTTCATCCCAGAGAATATATCGAATGACACTCAGATGAAGGCACTAACAAGTTTCACAAAAGAAAGGTTTTCTTGCGTTTATTCTTTTTTGAATGTTGAAGAGGACCTTCAAACGGGAAATTTCTGTAAGCGACCTGTTGATATTTTTTTTCCTGTTTCTTGTAAAATTAAGAACTGGAATTTCAAATGAATTTTTATCTGTTTTGTTTGAAATTTCTGATTCGACAGTTTCAAGATATTTTACTTTCGTAATGACAGTTCTTTACAAAAAGCTTAAACTGTTACATATATTTCCCTCGAAATCAAAAGTTGTCGAGTCAATGCCAAGGCAGTTCTATTCTGAAAACAGAGACTGTAGAGTCATTGTTGACTGTACTGAGTTTCCAATACAGAAACCTAACAGTCCAGCAAATGACCTTCAGTTTCTACAAAAACACAAATACTTTAAAAGGTATGATAGGCATTATGCCGTCAGGGACCATCAGCTTCATTTCACCGTTATATTGTGGTAGTATATCGGATAAGGAGCTCTTTATTAAAAGATATCAAATGTACGAGTAACAGTAGAAAGGGCTATATCCCAAATCAAAATATACAAATATTTTGAGAGACCTATCCCCTACACAATATAAAATCTAATTTTTTTATTACTTGCATGTTGTGTAACTTCCATAACCCTTTAATTAATGTTAAATAGTTGTTTCTAAAAATGAATACTTTTATAGATCCCAATGAAAATTTCTAACAATGATTTTTTTTTTCTTCTGGATGTTGTCATTTGTACTTATTTTTTTGTTGGATAGTTTCTATTAATTGTTATTGTAATTATGTTAAAAAGGTGCATTTAATTCTTAGATATTGCTATTTGATGATCAGTAAATTTGATTAGTTTTTATTCTGTTTTCTTAACCTTTATATGTATGGGGGATATAATTTTTTGATGTAGTGTGTTTTTGTAAAGTGTCCTCAGTTTAATTTTGCCTTATTTAGTTTTATATGTGTTTGGTATTTAGTTAATTGATCTGAGTATTTTATTCGTATTGCTTTCTTCTTATTTACTTATTCGTATTATGCTTTATTATTCAAAATTCATATTTTACTTTTTTTTTATTTAATTCTCTGTTTGGAGTCCTGGTTCCTCATAGCTAGTATTCTTGTGCGAGCAAACTTTAATTTTCTTTTTCTAAAGATTGTTCTCCAGTATGGTTGAATATAATAATTTGACACCTAATTTGGGTTAATGTGGAGTTTATTGTACCCACTTACTTCGTTGGGTACCGTAAACTCCACATTTACCCTAATTTGTATATTACAATTAGTAATTTCACAGTATATTAATTTTATATGTAGTATTTTTTAGCAAAGTGTCCTTGGCTTTTTTCCCCCCTTATTCCGATTTGTATTCTATTTATATTATTGTTTCATTTACTATTTATTATTAACATGATGCATCATCTCTTTTGTATTCTTGGTATCTACTGTTTTTAACTTGTAGTTTACCTACTATTTGTAACTTGTAAAAACTGTTAGTTTATATATATAAAGTATTTTTACAATATGAAAATATTTAACTGTTTATTTTATATAAAATTTATTTCTGATAATGGATTTTCTGAAATCGAGATAATAATAGTATTTGGAAATTACTGATTTTTTTATTATATTTAAGTATGAAAACCAATAAAAATTTAGCTAGTAGTTACATGTTTTATAGTTACATATGTTTTTAGCATGCATTAATAATTTGTTATTAATGCATGTTATGTATTATAATGTTATAATATTGCATGTTATTATAATGCATGCAATTCATTATTAATGCATGTTATTTTTAGCATGCATTAATAATTTATATTCACTGTAAAGTTACATATAAATTTTTAGTATGATGAAACAAATCTGTTTTCTGTGAATGAAGATAACTGCATTTTCCAAATGCCTTATATTCAACATAAAAATGGATGTGTATCCATTTCATATTTCTGAACCTGCTTTCGACACTTGAAGGTACACCGTGGAGACAGAAGACAGCCCTTTGGCTTAAATCTGGCCAACAAGATGATCTTTTTCATCTGTGACTGCATGTATTTGCTTGCACCACAGTTGTAATTGATTTTCTTGAAGTGGCTTGATATATAATTCAAGATATACATGCATCTTTAACTTTTTTTCATATTATGTTTAGATTATTTTATAGTACTTTTTATATAACTTATTTATTTTATAATTATTGACCTTTCCTAAATGTGCTTAGTTTATTAAATTATATTGGATTTGTCTACCTAAGAAAACTTAAAGAGATTATTTGGTTTTAAAAAAAATCATGAAATTTGAAGTCTCTGTGCTACATTATTGGCTTCATCTGACAATTTAACAACTCTATTTTTGGGTTGGTATTCTTCTTTATTTTAAACATAAAATCTTATACATGTGCATTCAAAATATTTTTATTTCATCGTATCAGTTTATGAGTTTGCTACAGTACAAAAGTAGAAGCAACTTTGAAATTCGTAGATGACTATAAATTTCTTCTAATATTAAATATTAGGAAAAAAAATCTAAAAATATTTTCTGCTAATTTTCAGTTTGTAATCTTTTCCCATTGTAGTTTGAGAAAGTATATGAAGCGTTAAAAATATTATTATTACTTTAGTTACAAATATTATTTTGAGGAACCATAATCTTTTTCGTTAGTTAAACAATCCATTTTTATGTGTTATAATTTTAAATTATATCATTTACAATTTTTTTTGCATACTGAACATTGTTTTTGTGTCTGAAATTGAATACAATAAACATTCATACAACCATGGAAAGTAATTTGAAAAGTGGGCTCTGTTGTGTAATAAAACAATATTTTGCATTAACCTGTTTTTATTGTTTTTATTTGAAACATTACACATATTCACTATATAACAGTGTTACCCAACGTGGGCAAAATAATATAGAAAAATTTTCATTAAAATCATTTCGTACTTGAATTTCAATTCGCCATCATATTTTTGAAAATTCACTTACTGTGTTTCTCAACAATATCCTAGTAATTTCTTTCTAAAACCAATCATTTAAGTTTCTTCAGTGAACAATTCAATTTTTGCATTTTTAGTAATGGTTTGATAATTTGCCTTTTAAAAAATCTACAATTAAAAAATTGAATTGATGCAAATGCAAATCCTATTCTAATCACATTTTCATTTAACTTGATAATTTATCTATTTATTCAGAAGAGTGTAGTTGTCTTAGAAATCTTTTTATAGCATTTATTAATAGCTATTAAGCTAAAAAAAAGTGAGAAAATATTATATAAATAAATATCAATGTAAATCTTTTTTCTTATTTTCACATTAAAGGTATATAGTTTATTTATTTGAGAAAATTAACTAGCAAGAAGGAGATTTAAGTGGGGTTTACACGCGAACAGTAAAACCGACAGTAGGATGTCGCTGTCAAGTTTGGACAGAGGCTTGCCGTGGCCCGGTTAAAACTTTTATGATTCTGCGCATGCTTCATCTCTTACTGTCGGTTTTACTGTTCGCGTGTAAACCCCGCATTACTTTGTTAGTATTTATATTTTATTTTATAATCTGTAAGAAAATACATTGAATAACTAGATTTTAATGTATTGTACAGTCATGCAATAAAAACAAAAAAAAGTTGATCTATAATTAGATTTCAGTGATTCAGAAATCAAGATAATTTTAAAACGTGCTAACAATTATTTTTAGTGTTAATAAATACAATCGAAAAGTTATACATAATTTAGAATATACTAAATTTCAATAAGATTGTTAGCTGAAGAATTATTCTAATTAATCTTTTTTTAGAATTAACATGTAAAACATTTATACTTTGAGGGACATGTGCCAGTGGATGTGACGAGTTCATGCAATTAGCATATGATAGGTATTTTCCATCCTCACCATCTTTGATGAACCATTTATGCAAAACATTCAATTACAGCAAAAAGAAGGTTTTGAAAGCTAGCAGACTGTTTCATTATATTTTTTAAAGGGATAGAAAAGTAAAAGTTACTTAATTTTTCATGAATGCTTGCCATTTCTCATCATCAAACCCAATTTCTTTGATGTATGGTTCCTTTTCAACAGCAAATAAAAAAACAAACATTCTTTTTTTTTGTTACTTTAAGTCATCTGGTGACACAGTATGTAATTTAATTTAAACATTTGTGCATTCGTGTATTTTTATCAATACAATGCTGTATAATACGACTGGGAATAATAATAACCTTAAAAGCTATTGCTATATGTGTTCCAAGTTAGCAAAGCAATTTTGAGATGTGTATTAAGTATACTTAGTTATATCCTACACAAAGCTTTCTAAGTTAAAAATGGTTTGCTGTGTGAAATGCAATAAAATGAAAGTGCTGATAAAAAATATTTAGTCTGGTTAATGTTACACTATTTTATTATTACAATATTATATATAATTTCTCATTACACATATAACAATGCTAAACTAATTTATTTGCTACTAAAAGAATGTATAATATACATATTATAAATAAAAAAGTATCTGTGTATATAACATCTTATTTCTGTAAATTTAAATTGCATTTTAAGAAGTTATTTCTCATTTTTATTAATAACTTAGAGTTTTCCAGATAAAAATTAAACTTTTCATACTCTTTTGTATAAATAAAATAAAGGAAATTTATCTGATAATATTGATCTTTAAATGAGGTAATATTTTATAAAGAATATCAACATGAGAATAATAAA
>BGPR01009094.1:0-59546 GCA_013235015.1 Araneus ventricosus
GTGAAACCTTTCTGATACACCAATCATCTCCAAGCTGAAATATTAGCTTTATTTCGCTCCTCTAATGTTAATTGAAAACTAAAAATATAGTGAAATTTAGTTGAGGAGACTTTTATCAAAACTGAACTCATCCACTATTTTCTGCAATGCATTTTTAAAATAATTTTCTAATTTTAGCACCGAATTATAAGAGATTACAGTCTCGTTTTGTCAAAAATTTTATTATTTCTCTTTTCTTAAGATACCTATAGTTCTTAATTTGTTGAAAATCTAAATAATATCCACTTCTACAAACCAATAATATGGAAGCATTTACTTTTGAAAAGAAACTCTTCATCTAAGCTATTAGTGTCATAGAGTGACTGGCACTGACATAGGGTAAACTAGGGATGTTTGAGCCTAGTTTTACTGTTCCTTATATTTCTCGAATATTTTTATTGTTAGCATCATAAATGGATTTGTTTTTATGAATAAAAAATGAACTTACGCTAAACTGATATCTAGTTAAATTATAAAATAAATATATATGAAATCACCTAGGGTCAAAAATACCTAATATTATTGATACTTGAATCAATATGAAAATATTACTTAAATTCTTTCAATATATGTGTTTCAGCTTCAGCGCGAATTTCAGATATTAGGTTAAAATTACTGAATTCGAACGTCTTAATTTTCAAAAAATATTAACGAAACCAATAATAAAATAAAAAATATGGCAACTATAAAATGCAAATGTTATTAATAAACATCTAGAGTTAAATTAAGTTTTTCTAGTTATCCAATCAAATCTAATAATTGATTTTCAGATTAGAATGAAAAGTCTCTCTAACAGATCACATGACCAAAGGTGAATCAAGGATAGCATACGCAAATTACCAACTAATAATGGCCTAAAATTTGTTAGTTAGTTCTAAATGTTAAGTTCCGTATACTCTATTTATAGTTTCCATAACAAACGTCGCTTGTATTTCGTAATGTAAGTTGTACTTTCCGTTGGAGCTTTAAATGCCATTTTTCCCCTGCAAATATATGAAATACAAATCAGAATAGCCTTTCTGAGGGTGTCTTAATATTTTCGAGGTACGTGCTTTGATGAATGAAACTTGCCTTCGTCTGTCCAAAAGGTGTCTTAACCCTTCAACCGGCTGGAACGTAGAAAGTCGCTCTCTGATGACTATTCTAAAACCGGCTCCGTCGCAGAAAGTCGTCCTTCGATTATTCCTCTAAAACCGGCTTCGGCGTAGAAAATCGCTAGTGCTTTTCCCCTCGCTCATAATAAGCGAAGCGAGTCAGCTGCGTGTCAAGGTCGTTTTGTTGTTTTCACTGGTAATTAGAATTTGGGTGGTCCCTTTTATGGGGATAAACATTTGAGGGAGAGAAATAACGTTATTCCTGAAGCCAAAGTTATCAGGATAGCTTTGTGATGGTGAAACTTAAAACTGGTGTAAATTTTCCTGAAAATAGGAAACTCTCTAATGTTTACAGCGATCATTAACAATTAATTCTTACTGGTTCGTATGACAGGGTTTGAATTTTCTAAACTTGCTTGATGAAATATGAAAAAAAGTGCATATAAACTTTTAAAAGTGCTTTTATTAAAGTGCAATAAAAACTAAAGACTAATTTTTTCTATTTACAAGTATTTTTAACTTTTCTTTTGTCTAATTAATAAAAGCGCGGCAAATATTAATATAAATAAAAGACATTTTATGTATATTCCATATCTACTTATAAAACAGTTGACAAACTTTGACAACTTATTATTTAAGACAAGAGGAAGATTACTGTCAACTTTTCAAAGAGCAAAAGTTACTTAAACATGCGAATAATTAATAATTGACCGGAATTTTGCCATTTTCCCGCATAAACTTCTGAGCAATTTATCCCCCACGAGATATGTTTTATACCATCTTAAAGTTCAAAATTTCTACCTCTCAATGATAACAACTTTTTTCTGTTTCTGTTTTCCTTGAAACTTTATAAATTTTTCAAAAGTTAATTAAAAAATAATTGAATAGATGCAGACCATTTTGAAATAAGCAAATTTATAGAAATTTCGCTTCTTGGCAACGGTGTAACTTCGAAATACTTAACTTTTATTTTTTAAGCACAAAAATTAAAAATTAAGAAAAATTTGGTCATTTTTCGAAGATATCTTTCCAAAATGTGAAGTTACAAAAAATTTTTACTCAATTTTAAAGTTAAAAAAATTAGCTTTTCAGTTATTTTTTTCACTTTTTAATAAACCTTTCAAGATTAATTATTACACACAATTTGCAATAATATGTTTTTATTGTTAAATAACAAGGATACATACGAAGAACTGTTGCCAGAACTTATTAACTGAATTCTAGACTAACTTAACTAATTCTAATTCTTACTAAATTAACTAACTTAACTGAATTCTAAAAGAACAATAAAAGAAAAGTTTTAAAGACAATTCACAGAGTTGATTAAAAAGTTTTTTTATCGGGAACAACTATTGATTTATTTTATTTTCATTTATTTTAATTATGAAAAATTTTCTATTTAATTTTTTTGTCCCAAAACGTCTTTTAAAACCTTTATTATCCCTTACCATTTGTGAAAAAATGAATTACTTTTATAACCAATATTGATGCATTATGGAGAAATCGGCAATTTTTAAAAATCGTCTGGTATAATTGATATGGACGACATTTCTGGTTTCATTACTTACATTAAAAACCTTGACTTTATCTGCTTGTATGTTGAACTTCCACTTTGAAAATTCCATTGACTTAGCATTACACCGGAATTAAATGTAAACAAACAAAGCAGAAAACATTCGCAGAAGCCATTCGCATTTTAATTAAAAAACGTTTAAGACGATAAAAGAATTTAGTGCATTACAGTATTTTATAATACAAAAGTATTTTTCACCTTAAAATATTAGACTTGAAAGCATTTTAATACCGAGCAACGCTCGGTATATCAGCTAGTATCTTAATATAAATAAAAGTCATTGTGGGTATTTAAGTGGATATGTGTGTATGTATGTATAATTCACCTCTCCTCTTAAGCCATTAGATCGATTACAGCCACATTTTGCACACTTATCATTTAAAACAAGAGGAACATTATTGTCAACTTTTGGATGTCCAAAAGTTTCAAATAATTACAAATTAACCGAAATCATTTTTCCGCAGTAACTTCGGAGCAATTTGTTTCAAAAAAATATTTTTATGCCATCTTCAACTTTTAATTTTCACTGATACTAATTTTTATAAATGTATAATTTTTCCTTCATCCCTTACTATTTTTTAAAAAATTGATAAAAACTTGATTGCATATAGAGGATTTTGAAATTAAAATAAATTTATAGAAACTTCGTTGCTAGGCAACGGTGAGACTTTGAACTAATCTACCTTTATATCTATTTATTTTTATAAAGATTAAATATAAGATCATAATCAACTTCTCAAAGCACAAAAGTTAATCAAAGCTTTAGTTAATTAAAAAATAAAGCATGATTTTGCTTTTTTCCACGCTATCTTTAGAAAATATGATCTCACAATAAATATTTTAAAGCTATATTAAAGTTCGAAAAACAATATTTCCAGTGACTCAAATTTAATTTCCGTTCAATTTGTTGCTCTCACTTTAAATTTTTTTTACAAAATTAAATTGTGTATAAATTTTACAATTTGTAACAATACTTTTTTAATGTTGAAGAACAAGAATACATACGAAGAGCAGCTGCTAGAACACATTAACAGATTTCTGGTAGAACACTAAGGAATAATTTATATCAGTAACAACTACTGATCTACATTATTTTAATACTTTTTAAAAGTGAAAAAATAACTATTTAATTAATTGTCCCAAAATATTTGTCAAAATCTTTCTCATACTTTAATAATTATGAACAAAATTTGAAAACAAACAACTATAAAACGTTTCAGACGACGATTTTGGATATTTTAATTTTCTATACAAAAATAGTTTTCCATTAAAATTATTACACATAAAATTTTTTTATACCGAGCAACACTGGGTTTTGTAGCTAGTTTCTTTATAAAAGTAAATTTAATTCGCGCACACTCTTTGCATATAGAATCTTTTCATGCTTTTATTATTAACCAAAAGTAAAATTGAAGTAAATTTTTATGACAAGAAACAACATTGGGTACTGAAATATTAGAACCTATTTCAGTATTATTGTAAGAGTGCCCAATAATTAAATTGCCACTCTTCTAGCCATATGGTAAACATGTGTTCGTGATCCATTGAAAGAAAAATACAATCGCTTGTGAAAATGTGGTTAGAACACAAACTGTGAGGGAATGTTGCAAAGCTACACAAGGGCCCACACGTTTAAACGAGCCTGTATAATATTGTTCAAGTTCCCTCTCTTTACAATTGCTATTCCCCTCTATTGTTAAGGCGTTTGCTTTGTTACATTGTACATTCAAACAGATAAATGACAGCAGTTGCAAGGAACATGACACATAACCTCTTCGAAAGAAAAAAAAAAGTTCGGACATATTCGCTCTAAGCGCGCGGTGATTAATCAGTGAAATAAATTGAATAATTTGAAATGAGTAACAAACTTCTCTTCTTAAGCCTTTTATATTTCTAATTTTGCAACAAAAGAGTAAACAGGAAAAAAATTATTACGCTTTGACTGGAAACGTAGTCCTATTTTTGTGAAATTGATTCAAATAGAAGGAATTTTTTCCTTTCAGAAAGAAAAATTTGTTCGCGTGTAAATCCATGAGAAAAGAAAACTGATTTTTCCACTGAAATCAATTGAAAATTATAATAATAATCAATAGAAAATTATTTTGGTGAATTGCATCACCAAAAGTGGGATCTGACATATGAAAAAAAATTCTTAAAGAGGTATCTTCAAAGCGAAACTATCCCCCCTGAAAGGGATAAAAAAAATTTGCGGAGCAAAAATTTGTGATTAAAAAAATTATATGTTCCCGAATAAACGTTTTATTTTTTAAAAAATGCACCTAATTATTCTGCTCAGCAAGCAAAATCAATTATGATCATTGTAAACGATTTGAAGCTTTTTTGAAATTCGGGGAAAATCCATAATATTTTTCTTCATATGTTATTTCATCAATTGAAATTTTATGTTTCGATTGCTATGAATACTAAATGGACTTATGAAAATATTTTGGGTCTCGAGTAACACCAGGTACATCAACAAGTTTTACTGAAATTCGCATCAACTCTATAAATAAAATATTAAACTGATATTAGAAATATTTAAACATTAAAACAGAAAATATTCATTTTGATCAAAAAAAGTTACGTATGTACGCGGAATTATTAGCGCATTTTCTTATTTTAGTGTTAAATTTAGTTTAAAAATCTTATTATCTCGCATCTTCTTTGATTATTTCGGAAGAATTATTTTTCCAAATGCAATATATGGTGTTTTATCTACCATTGACAAAAGACTATTTTCTCAATATCTTAAGCTCTCTCAATATCTTAATATCTCTTTCTTATGTCAAGCTTAAAAATAAAATGAAGAACACGAATCTTCTTGAAGCAGAAAATTATACAAACTTTTTTTTAATTATTGGGGACAACAAATTCATTTTACATTCTCTAATTGAATGCAGAATTTGTATTATTATCGTATTATTAAGTAATAAAATTTTTTAAAAAATTATAATATATTTTAATCAAAGGCATATACTAAACATGTTAGTAAAAGCTTGATACTAAAAAAAAACAAATGAAAAGAAACTGAAGAAAATTCTTTGATTGAAAGCATAAAGAAGTATTGTTTTTGAAATACATTTAGATGAGTGATATTTCTCAAAATCATTTATGACACAAATTTTCTCTATATTAATTAAAAATCAGAATATGAAAAATTCTACACTCTCTAAAAGCTTCAGACAGAAAGGGAATCGTTTTCAAATCGACGAGCAAGTTCTTAGTTGAAAAGCCACAAGACAACAATTACTATAAGTAGACTGATTTTTGACTTTGAATAGTCCTACCCCTCTTGTTATGCGACGGGGCAGTGAGGAAGATGATCCCCTGCCGTTATCCGGAACAATAGGCAGAGGGGAAAGGAAAACTTGCTCTGCCGGTTTTGAAACCGTCCGTGAGTTAGTCTTGGAGCAATTTGTGTTCACCATCTAGCTACAGAGGGTCCGTTTTCAAAGCATTCAGCTGAAATATTTGAGCCGTTGAAAAGATTAAAGCACAAATATTTTCTTTTACCGTCTTCAGAGGAACTCTAAAGGCCTCTATGGCCTAGTAATCTTTCGCCTTTTGGTCTGGAGGTTTTCAGGTTCGAGACCCGATTCCACTGAAGGTCTGTAGTGTAATGGGCCTGTTGCACGTTAAATCATACGTATGGGATCAAACGTTTTGCTGCTGGCGTGGTGCGGTAGAAGGAGAGGAGGTGCTAGTTCAGGTGTCGTACTCGTCATCTGACCCGGGTTTAAATTACGAGGTCCGTCCCAAAATAGCCCTTGTGTTGCTTCAAAAAAGGATGTTAATATAATTAAACTAAGTCACCGAGGAGCCCTATTCAACTGGTCTCACTTGAGGCTTACACCTCCCCCTCCAGCTTCTGCTGCTCTCCTTCTATGGCAAGCGACAGGCTTTCCATGAGGAGCTGTTTTCTTCTATCTTCTCATGGACAGCTAAAATTTCACGTGTTGGCAGTAAGTGGCAATACTTTTAAAGGATATTTCAAGTTGTCTCAGGTGTATCAGTTAAACTGATAGCTAGCCACCTAAGTGGTTAGTCTGCTAGGGATCAAGGGAAGGAGTTATTTTCTTGGGCTTGTTGTTAATGGCGGTCACTGTCCCTTAGAGTCAATGCCAGCCTGTAGGTTTTGGTTAACGCCGAGGCTGGGAATACCCAAAGCCGGCGCCTGACATCCCTTATTGTGTTCCGTGGTGGGTGATGCCGTTGATCCTCAATTATTACCAATTTCATATGGGCTCCTTGTCTTTCGTCGTTGAAGCCAATTAATCTACGCGTTATATGTGTATCAGAACTCCAAAAACATTTCACTTGGTATCTCTCTTTCTTGTACAAAAAATCCTTACATCATCTGTTGTTGGAATACAAAATGTCAAAAAATTACGATCTGGTGACCTCCAGGAGCAAATATATTTCAAACCAAAGTCAAGCTACAGAAATCTATTCATGATTTGGATACGAATGTAAGCACGAACAATCTGAATATTGTTATGCAAGCGCAACTATGTTGTTAATGCTATTGTGTATGTCTATGCCATTACACTTGTACTGTATCTTTTATCTTGTGATTCGTTCTCTTTTAAGAAAATCACTTACAGAGCTCGCCTGTAGCAGTCGCCATCTGAGCTTTCGACCCAATGTGCTCTTGTAAAACTCACTTGTACGTTCTAGAGTTAACGACGGTACGTGGCTGCCTTGAAAGACTGAGAATTTCCCTATAAAATAATTTATTAAGTATTGTTTCAATAGTTTTGCCTTAGACTCATTCACATACGAAATCATTTCCCAAAATATTTTATACATTAATGGATGTGTATAAAACTAAACATTTAGACAGATGTGTTTATGAAAGTGTCACCTCTATTTTAATACTCACATCTTTTATTGAAATGCTTTTATATATCATCCTCATTTATCATTTGACATTCTAGCAGTTCTTATTTAAAGCTTGGATTTCAATATCCGGGCCGGTAAACACAATGTTGTACTATCATTTGATACGGGTGATTGATCGAAATCTATTTGCCTCATGCACCCTTTAAAGTACACAACGACCTCTTGGAACTCTGCTTTCTCTGAATTAGAGGAAACTAATCTTGAGAGACCTTAAATTGAACGAAGTTTGATAATTTTATTAATTAGTTTTCTTTCCATTTAGAAAAGTAATTGTCTTCGAGATTAAGCTTTTACAAGAGGTTATTTTTTTGTTTTTAATGAATTGTGCAATTTTATCTTTTTGACAGAATTTATTTACTGAACTCTCTGCTTTGTTTAGTCTATATTTGGCGAAATATAAAAGTGTACGGTTTCTATTTTGCTTCTCAATGACTTAATTTGTTGCTTGCGGAGATTTCTATGATTTGCAATAATCTTTTCCTGATAGGCTATTGATATTTCAAGCATAAAAATGTGCTTAAAAAATTCTATTTTTACTCTCAATTTCATTACTACTAAAAATGCGAGGATTACCAGCGCATATTCAGTAAATGCTGTCAAGAAGTTTTATAAATTTTATACTAATCTACATAAACTTTCAGTGATGTATATCGAAATTGTATATTCATCGGAATGTCTCAGGGGTGTTTGGGACCTATGCTTCAGTTAAATGCTTGAATTAATTACTTAGGATTCTCAATAATCTCCTGAGCCTCTCCTTAACTTTAAAATGGTCACAGCTATAATAATAAAAGTGGTGTGTAGTTATCAAAAAGTCAGTATATGCTACGCAATTAAAACACTTACAACTACCCTAGCGTTAAAATTTAAAGTTATCGTTCGGAACTCGAAAACGGCATGAGATACGGTAAAGAAATAAATTACATAGCTGTAAAGCGCAATCTATTTAATGAGAAAAGACACCATTGCTAAATAATAATAAGGAAATGACTCATGAAAAGGACCCATTATTTGTTCGTGATTTCAAAACTGTTGCGGCAGGTGGACTGCATGCTTGGGTGGAACGAGAATTTTTCTTCTTTTTTAAATCGCGAAAGTTGAGAAAAAGGTGCCTTCTTATTCAAAAAAGATAAAAATACAATTTTATGGCAATCGGAACATTTCTTGAGGTGCCGCAAGTACTATAAAATTTCATAAATTTTAAAAATGTTGCTCTGTTTACCCTTTCCATTTAATTACTTATTTGCAGTATAAAAGTCAAAATCAAATATTTCGTACTTTTTATTCCTCTTTATTAATAGAACAAACGTGTTTAGGGGTTTAAAACCTATTGTGAGTATATAAAAATTATAATTATTAGACAAAAATAATTCATGAAAATAAGCATCTATTATATCACGTTGCTTAACATTCGATATGAACATGAAACCTTATATTGCAACTATTTAACAAGATTCAAAAATAATTCAAAAATATTCGTTATTGGTAGAGAAAAAGTGAGCATTTTCTTACTCTTCGAAATTTCAAAAAATTGAGATAGAGGGTATTGCTTTTTACTCGACGATCAACAACATTATTTCCATCAAAATATGGACATTCCACATCACTGGCGAGGAATTACAACATACAGAACATTAATTTGGATAGATTTAGTTTTTTTAATCTAAAATGAGTAGATATTAAATTGATCATTTTTGACTTTTTATGAACCTAACTATCTACCCTGTTTCTCCGAAATTAAGACCTAGTATTATTTTTCAGAATGTCGCAATATAAGCGTTAATCCCAAAATAACAACTAGTCATTTTGGACTTGAGGCTTTTTTAGATTTCTCTATTCTATTATTTCCCGTTATATTATATCAGTATTAATGCGATATTCTGTTATTTTGGTTTTTTGCAATCTTTTATTTATAGCACCACCACCAGGCGTTGATACTGGTTTTTGCTCACCTTTTGTTATTATTACTTTTTAATCTTTCTCCTCTTAAGACCCTGCCCAACAGGGTGTATTCTGAAGAAACTCTCTTCTCAGAAATTTGCATTTGGAATACTGCATCATACAGGTGCCATTAATTTCGCTTATTATGAGTGGCGTTGCATCCCTATTTCCGAAAATAGATGATTCTTTAAAGTTGTAGCTTTTGTGTGTAAATTATATTAGTGAAATATTATCTTTAAAACAAGAAATTTCTACTTACTATATGTTTTACAGGCAAAGATACAATTTTCAGAAGATTCCAGTAAATAAAGTGTTCACGATCTTTCCGCCGTATCTCATCATTTGCATTGCAATGTAATCAATAGAGAAATAATATTTGGATTTCCTGGCGAGATTACTTGGAACTTGAAGTTAACCAGATAAATGAAACTTCAAGCCATTCTGGCCATTGTCTTTGGTTTCCCTCAAAATGTCTCATAACATGACGACTATTGAGAAAAAACTTAGCCCTGCCATAACGGCATTAATTTTCATCTGGAATTCCTTGTATGAGTTTCGTTCTTAGGGGAAAAACGTTTACTAAACAAAACTGAAAAAACATCCTAAAGAATCAAGAAAAATTGAAAATCTCGAAAACAAATATTTTGAAACCACAGCCAAGCTAAAGAAATATATTCATGATTTGGATACGAATACATCGAATGAATAATGCTATGCAAGTGCAGCTAGGTTGTTAATGTTATTTCGAATCTTTTTGTGATTAAACTTGTGTTGGACACTTTATCTGACGGATCATTTACTTTCCTTAAATTCACTTATAGAAAGGCCCTCGGTAGCATCCGATCTTTGTTCTTGCGACCCCATAGGGTTTTGTACCGGCATCATTGTAGAGAAAAGTATGCGGTATGAGGCTGTTTTGAAAGACTGACTTCTCTTACGGAGTAATTAAGTATGGCTGGACGTATATAAGCCAAGTAGTCTGATATGGGTAATGTGTTTTTACAAAAGTTACCACTATTTTAAATCAAATATTTCCTATTTAAAACTTTTAAAATTGCGATTTAATGTCTATTATTTCCTTCAGATCTTTTATTTAAAGCCTGGTGTTTTTATCTTGGCCGCTTATAAACACGAATTAATATTATCAAAATCTGTGTGTCTACCATTTAATGTATGCAATCACCTTTTTGCACGCACTTGTACATAGTTAAGTCGCCCTGAAAAAGTTTTCTTCAAAGATGTGGTGAGGAGAATTATATCTGAGATTTGTTTATTTATCGTTGCTTTCGTCTTGCGTACCTTCAATGCTATATACACCAATGCGTTAGCCATTCTTCAATGTATGCATTGTTGAGTTTTCTCTCTAAGCAGGAATAATCAGAAAAAAATTGTTCTTCAAATATTTCAGCTTTTGAACTAAAGATACTGATAGATCGGGAATTTTGAGGCAGTTTTATGACCAGCTCAAGCATAGGAAATATGCTTATAATGGGAGATTTGCAGGAATTCAGGTAATAAGGTAGATGCATCCACTTCTTAAGATGATTTAAAAATTAGTAATTGAGTTAATTGGAAGTTTCATGACTGCAATATTTTGCAATTTATCTGTGCTAGAATTGCTTAATTTTCTGGAGTGAAGAAAGGTGGTGTTGATATTGATATATATGTGTTTCTGTACTATTTCTATCTGTTCATTATCAGAAGTTTCAGTAATTCCTTGGAATGCATTTGCAAGCATATTTACTTTCTCTGAGTTAGAGGAAACTAACTTTGAAGGATCTGAAATCGGGGAATTTTAATATAAATTTTATCTAGTTTTCTTGACAGTAAGAAAAGTAAGTGTCTCACGAGTTAAACTGTTCCGAGAGGTTTTTTATTCTTTTGTTGCTATTGGATTGCGCTATCTTATATTTTCGACTCTCAATTTAATTATTAAACTATCTGCTTTGTGTAGTGTATATATGGCGAAATGTAAAAATGTACAATTTCTTTCTTGTCTCAGTTGTTGCTTGCGGATAATTTTGATTTACGATAAATTTCTTGATGTGATGTTGGTATTTATTACAATGATAATGATCTGGTTAAAATTATCTATTTATTTCTACTAGAAATACGATAAATATCATCGCGCGCTCAATTAATTCTGGTAAGAAATTTCATCCAGTCTACAATAGTCTGCCTAACCTGTAAGTGTTTAACGATTTAAAACTCTGTAAAACGATTGTAAGCACTGAACCTTTAAAATCATAAAAATCTGAGAAATAAATTTTAAAAGATGTATTCAGTCAATCACAAAATCATTAACGAAAACATTAAGAATTTAAAAGTTTTGAACATTAAATCTTAAAGCACCAGGAGACATATCAGAAGGAAGATGATTATTAAACGATGTTTTTGACATAAAGGTAAAGCGCGCAGTTGTGAGTGAAACAAACAAATACCATAAATATTGTACGAGCTATCAGATTGATGGAACAAGATCTAAGACAAATAGGTGGGTAAATATAACGATGGATGAAATGTATTAATTTTTAGCATTGTTTTTATTAATGCCTCAAATTAAAAAATCCTTAATTACTGAATATTGATCGAAAAATCCAGTGATAAAGACAGACAATTTTTGCAAATACATGTATTGAAAGAGATTTGATATCTATTGGTTTAGAGTAACAGTGCAGTGTCATAAATTTCGCTGGAGCAGACTTCAGCCGCGGCAATACAGTAAGTCTGACAGCTTCATCATTTCTATATATAGTGTTTAACGATTTGAAACACTGCAAAACGATTATAAGCTCTGATTCTTTAACAACATTTAAAAAAATACTCAAACAATTTAAAAGTCGTATACAGTCAATAACAAAATCTCTAAAGAATACATTAAGAATCCAGAAGTTACAAACATTAAATCTTAAGGCACCTGGCGACATTTTTAAAGTATAAAATTCTTCATTAAATTTGTTCAAAATTTCATAAAATTGATTTAACTATAATTTACGGATATAAATAAATGGTGAAATTATTTTCATCATCGAGATATTAAATTTATTTTAAACGTAACATTATCCATTCTTTCTAATAATTAAACAAATGACCTTCTAGTCAGTTAACTCGGAAAGAGTTCAAACGTTTATCCTTTCACTCAACATTTCTCCCTCACAGAATGAGAAGTCAAATGTACCTGCTGTTGGAGTTTCATTCAAAATTGAACAACGCCTCTTGGCGGGGAATATGCAAAACTGTGCTTTCTCGAAACGTAACTATAATTGGCCTCCTTTTCTGTTCATGTCGGCGATCTATTACTCTAAGCTGAGTGTTGGAGTTTTATTGCGGTGCCAAACACTTGGTTGATCAGCAGATTTCCAAAGTTTCCTCGGAGTAAAAAAAAAGGAATTTTCCTAAACCATGTTATAATCTAATGAAAAATTTGCAACCTATTTATGCAGTTATATTCTTAGAATTGTGATACTTTGAAATTATTGTAAATTTCTATACTTTTACTATCTCACATTATTCATTAGGAAATTTTTTAGATCTACATCTTGATAGATATATTTAAAGATGATGTAACTCTGGAATACAACTACTCTATAAAGTGTTCATTGTTAACTCTTCAGCTGTCAATATGCTTTATTAAATGCTGTATAATTTTAGGTTTCCCACTCAAGTCTTGAACCTCTCCGTACTTTCAGAATGTCCGTATCTTTAATAATAATAGAAATAATGTCTAGGTATAATAAAGTCAGTATATGCTAATATATGAAAAACTTGCAACTTTCTCATTTGCGAAATTTGAAGTTAGCGTTCTTAGCTCAAAAATGGTATGAGAAGCAAGAAACAATTAAATTACATAGCCTGTAAAATATAATCGATTTAATGCAAAGAGGGATCAATGGTGTTTTTTGATGTGAGCAATATTTACAAGCATTTTCGTAAAATCCGCACGATTATACAGAAATAAATAAACGTTTTCTTAAAAAATCTCTAACTTACCTGTCTGTTTTTTTTGTTTTAACATGGTCACGAAGAAGGTGTCAGAATAACTCAAGGCTACAATTCGAGCATAACTAAGAATGAAAAGCAGAAACAGCATGTCTTGCAAGTAGCTGCTAAATGGAGAAAAATATTCTTCGACACTTTGAAATCCTTGCTCTGAAAACATGCGCCATCTTCTTGCTTCTAATGACTCAATCCGATGAATCCACCTACCAATCAGATATATCTACCAATTTAATTAAAGTTAAAATTTAGATATTATAACTGTTTTGATATTCCTACTTATTATTTCTGAAGATTATTTCAGTAATAATTAAGTTCAATGTTTTAATTTAATTCTGAATCTATTATAATAAATAATAGATTGGCATGTTGTACTTCCCCTAGCCGCATGTATGGCACTCCTTTTTCCACATACCTATTTCAAAATCTATTTATTGAAACGCATTTTGTTTCTACTACACTGGCATACAAAAGTTAAGGAACATTTCGTAAAATGCGAGAAATTTGCAATTAATACGAAAACTATGTTTCGAAATCAGTTCTGGAGAATCGTGTGACATTCAATAGAGTATCATATACATATTAAAGTGAAGATTCGGTCACGAGGGAAATTAGGGGGACCAGCAGAAATGGATGACTGCGAAAATGGAGTTTCACCCATCCTCTTTCACAGGAAGCTGATAACGAGATGTAACTTTTATCAATGGTTATGGTTTAATGTGCATAATATTTACACGCATTTTCTTAAGCATAGCGCAAATATTCGGGAAGATATAAATGTTTCTTTAAAAAATCCTAAATTTTTCCGCATGTGTTTTGCTTATAACATGCAGAGTTTTCATTCAAATTATTCGAAATTTATAGAACACTTGACAATATGTTACAGAAGTATTGTATTTAACTTTGAAGTAAATACGTTGAATATTACAGGAAATATGAGTGTTTGTACTAAATAATTTTTTACTGCGCATGTTCGAGACGCAGCGGAATTTTTCTTTCATAACTTCAAAACCAGATATATAGGGCTACTTTAAAAAATTCCAGTTGAATCCCATTAAAATTCAGAAAGCTGTCGGCATTTCAGTGAGGTGAATTTCAATTTATCTTTAAGATAAATTTCTTCTTTCTGTAACATATTTTCAAGTGTTCTGCAAATGTCGAATAATTTGAATGAAAACTCTGCATGTTATGAGCAACACACATGCGGAAAAATTTGGGATATTTTTAAGAAACATTTATATCTTCCCGAATATTTCTGCTATGCTTACGAAAATGCATGTAAATATTATGCACATAAAACCATAACCATTGATAAAAGTTACATCTCGTTATCAGCTTCCTGTGAAAGAGGATGGGTGAAACTCCATTTTCGCCGTCATCCCTTTCTGCTGGTCCCCCTAATTTCCCTCGTGACCGAATCTTCCCTGTAATATGTATATGATACTCTATTGAATGTCACACGATTCTCCAGAACTGATTTCGAAACATAGCTTTCGCATTAATTGCCAATTTACGTACTTTACGAAATGTTCCTTAACTTTTGTATGTCAGTGTATTTGCACCCAAATAACTGAAAAATAGTAGGAAAACTCAGATAAATTTTCAATTTATATAAGTTCTCATATTTTATAAAAAAAGTGTAAATTCCATTACCCGGTTAACAAAAATTCCATTTATCTTCTCATCTGTACGTTTGTCAAAAATGTAGTGGTAGTGAAAATTGCATCCTCCAACATTCTCTAAAAAATTAAAATAAAATCCCGTTCCTATGATAACCAGTTCTAATTTTGGATCTCTAATATGTTTTAAAAAACAACCTGTTTTTTAATGTTTTAACCCTTTGCGGCGCATATGCCAGCTGATGGCACACCTAATTTCACGCGCTTCTCAATCGTTAAATTCAACTATAAATGAAAATAATAGGTTTAGGATAGGGCCTTTTAGAAAGTATATAGCAGCCTTATGAAATTTCGTTTCAGAATAGGAATTGTTGGAGATAAAGTTTGGGAAAATTCTTTAACTCAGAGATAAGAATATTTTTCACTTCTGGACGTTTACAATTTTAGCAAATTAACTCGAAAATTTTCCTCCAATATCCTTGAAGTTTTAATTTATGATTTTCTGTAGGATTCAACAATATTTTTTGAGTGTATCAAGGTGGCTGTATCTAAGGGGGTTATCATATGAAGGGGGTGACCCCCCCCCTTCGGAATGAAGTAAGTTTTTTTATTAAAAAATATGTAGATTCTCTGTGTAGACAATAAATTAAACCCATTAATTAAGTTTGTTCATCATTTTTCAAAAAAGTTAATGCCTTGCGCCGCAAAGGGTTAACGCTGATGAGGCAGGTCTTAAAATTATATAATAGTGCTGAAAGTTTGTGAATCTCATTTTAAAAGTAGTTGGGCAACTTTTTAGGGGTTTCCGTGAAAAAATTCTGTTATCGAGTTTTGGAATTCCTCATAATGAGTAGTCTCTACATATTATATTTTTATCATATTCAGCTTTATATTTGTTTTTTTTTGTTTGATTTAGCGTAATAGTGCAATGCCAGAAATGTCGCTAGAATCAGCTATGGGTCTATTGTAAGCCCTTTTGCTTTGTTATTTTCTGATATAAAAAATGCAGATTGCTAGTAAACAGAAAGAAAGAGATCTTCCTCGAAACATTGTATCATGAAAAGGATTCAGGCTTGATTAGTTTGGCTTGTTTTTGTTTGGCGTGATGGCATCGCCGTCGCATTCTCTGTATAACGAGTTTTGCAGAACGTAATTTAAAAAATGTATGCCAGCTTAAAAAATATTATTCATTTTAGCATCTGGCCGTCAGTTATTATTATCAGATACTTTTTGGCCGTCGTTTCGGAATAAAGTTTACATACTCATAAAGATATATTAACAAAGTACAAAACTCGAGACCCTTCCATCCAAATTTAAACATGAATATACATTAAGTCTCTCGAGTTAAATATTTTTTAAATGGAACACATTACCGATTTTTTAAAAATGAAGTTTATACTGTGAAGCACAATTCCACAATTGAACAGATTTCTAAGCTTTTGAAGAACAGAATGAATCATAAATCATCCCTTATTTAGCATCATGCGATTCAGAGTAAGCTTTGATGAATTTATAAAAATTAGAGCAAATAAAATCTGTATTACTGTAAAACTAATCTTTTTATTCTTAAAGTGGTGTAAAAATAGTTTTTTACGCAGCATGCTTTGAAGATATTGACGGGAATTATTATCCAATTAATTAAAGATCAATTTATAATTTCGAAAACCTGTTTCTTAGTGAGAACCTACTACCCCAAAAGTAATTGCGGCCCTGATTTGGAATATCTAGGTCAAACGGTTTACCCTGTTGAGGTTTTTTAACGAGTTTTGCAACATTTATCACGTAATTTAGAGAAATTTTGGTTTCCGAAAACAATTGTCGTTCTTAAGTGACTCATATTTCTTAAGTTTCTAAAGGGTCTTTTATTCACAGCTGATTTTATAACTATATTTACAGGCAAAAGGCTATTATATCTGAAGCTTTAATTATGAGCAAGTGAAAAGTCGCCTTATGTTTTTTTAAAAGTAATGTTTACTCTATATCGTGCATATGTTGGTTAGAAATACAGAATTTTCCTGGTTGGAGAAAAAATTCTTTTAACTTCTGTGTTACCTAAAATTAGTAGTTTTTTTCTTTGTGTATCTTTGTCTAACACATAATTCGCTACTGTTCAAGTTAAGAAGTACCGAATCAATGCAGTTCTTGAGATAAGAAAAGGATTTCTGAACCCACGAAAAGGTTTTGATTAATTTTACATTTATAAAACCTCCGTAGTGGTCGCCCTTTGCGTTTGCGACCCTATGTACTCTTGTAAAAATGACTCGCATCATTCTAGAGATAACGCCGTCACCAGGCTGATTATTAAGACTGTCAAATTTCTTACCGAATAATTTAGTAATTGTTAGTTTAATAGATTTGCCTTAGAACAATTCACATTTGTAATAATTTTCTAAAAATAGTTTATAAGTTAAAAGAATTATATAAAACGTAGATGTTCAAAATTTTATTATAAGAAACCTACCACTATTTTAATTCAAACATTTTCTATTTAAAGTTTTTAGTTTAATTAATTAACATATTCATTATACTTTAGGTATTTATTTAAAGCTCGCTATTTTTATATTCGAGCTAGTTAACACAAATTAGTACTATCGTTTGGTATGGTTGCATCCTTCTCTGTGGGTTACATTATCAAAAATTTATATACCTCACCCACCATTTAATTCCGGCTGTCGTCAATAAAAGATTTAACAAGTCTGCCTTGCAATCCAGTGATCATTAATAGATGATATATATATTTTAAAAACTTATTTATACGTCGGTTGCCAATAGATGCACAGATTTCCACCAATAATTTTATACTTTTATATATTATTTCGATTTATTTTACATTCAGTGCTTCCTTGTCAGATGTTCAGTTACTTTAATGCATTTGTAATACTTTTTTAGAGTGTGTAAGTTAATTTTTAATGAATGAACTATTTACATCAAATGGAAAGAGTCGAAGATTTGAAGATGGAGAGAATAACGGCGATGATACAAGTAATTAATAATAGAAATAACTGTCCACTAGCGACTTCCAAAGTGATGAAGAAAATTTATCCAGCTGTGGTATAGAAGAAATTACTGGAAGAAGATGGAAGGTCTATATAGCCATGAATAGCCAATCTAACATTAACGGTGGGGAAATTTACACAAATTTGCGATAGAAGTATCACGATGTGTTTTAACATGGAATTTATAATTTTCATCATAGAAATTCAGGAGTTAGTGAATTCTTTATGGTGGGAGAAGATGCTGGAAAATATGAATATTTTACGAGCTTTTCTGACGTAGATCTAGTGAATGTAATTGTGAATAAATCAAAAAGATATTATGAATATTGTACAATATATCAGATTGATGAAACAAGATCTAAGACAAAAAAGAGTGGGTAAACACAACACTGGATGGGAAATGCATTCACCCCAGCTTTGGATTTACTAATGCCTTAATTTAAAAAAATCTTTACTTTCTGAATTTTGGTCGAAAAGCTGTTGAAAAATCGAAACGCTTTAGACAATCTGAATAACATATTCCCAGCATTATTCGTACCATTTCAAAAAATATGTATCGACGATTCACTTCTATTGTTTAAGGGACAACTACTCATCACGCATCAAAACGTCATCGGTTTGCGCTAAAATTATTTTTGATTTTAAAGCATGAATTTTTTGAAAATTTTGATTTATACTGGTTCTACGTGACATGCGCCGCAGAACAATCCAATTGCAATCTGTTGTGAAAATAATCATGGAAAACTATATAAGGGAGAATCACCTTTTTTTTACCGATAAATTTCACACCAGTCCTAAGATAATGGTAAATTAAGGGTAAGGAAGTATATAGTACTGTGAAAAAAAACAGAAAGCTTTCACCTAGATTTGCAAAACTAAAGTACGGTGAAATAAAATTGAAGATGTTTAGGAAAATCTTGGCCCTGAAATGGAAAGAAAAAAAAGATGTACAATTTATTATCACATTTCATCGGTTTCAGATTGGTGGGCTAATGAAAAAATTATGATAGCAGACTTTGAGTTTGACTGTACCAAAAATACGCGAATAGTTGACAAAGCTGACATGCAGTTGTCATTCGTTGAATGTCTCCTTAAATATTTCGAGTGGTAGAAACAAATTTTCTTTCATTTATTACATTTGTCATTTTTAATCCGCATAATTTATATATAGTAAAAACAGGAACCTGCCTTAAAAATTATTGAAAGAATAATAATTCAGTAGGTTTTAGAGACACATGGTATTCTTACTTCAGTTAGACCTCGTAGAAGAAGTGGAGAACATTTTGACCATTTAACTACAACAAATTTGATGGAAAGACATTTCTTGGAAGATGTGCCTTCAATTGCCGGGCGAAAAAAAGGACAGCAGATATGCCATGTTTTCTCTCATACTCACACACGTAATCAAAAGCGAAAATATGTTACAACAAGGTTTCCAGAATGCCAAGTAGGCCTTTATGTGAGAAATTGCTATAAAATTTACCACACCAGCAGAAATTTTGATTGAAAAAATTTAAACTTATCATTTAAAGTAATTTTTAATTGTGGAATTTATAGATGTTATAGTCTTTTGCCTTTCAATATATTTTTGAATCAATTTTATATTTTTTCTCTCAAAATTAATTAAATGAGGTTTCGGTTTTGTCCAGGTCATACTCTAAAGCATAATTTAATTCATTTAATTACTTTCTAAACAAAAATAACAATTATGATAAAAATCGACATTTTTCATTTTTTGCGTTTGCCGTTGCAGTCGTGTATAGATTTACCAATATTTAAAAGGTTAAAGTATACAACGAACTTTTGGGACGCACTGTAGATATCTGATTTTATTCACACATATAATGTTACCTTCAAAAAGGTGGGGACGAGTATTATTTTGTCGGAGTATTGAGTTTTGATTATTCATTATTTTATCCAGGTGTATAATTGAGTATTATTGCTTTCGACTTACGAGAGACACTCAAATATTCTTCACGGGAATAACTGTTGAGTGTCACTCTCTGAAACCACATTGTTCAACGGGAATAAATTTTTCAGATTTCAGCAACTGAACTCAACAAGTTGACAGATCGGAAGTTTTGAGGCAGTTTTAAGTCCAGTTTTAGCATAGGGAGCATGTTTATTGTGACGAATTTCCAGGAATTTCTTTCGCTTTATTAAATTCTATGGAATTTAAGGATTCCCACTAAAGTCCTGAGCCTCTCCCTCACTCAATAATGGCTCCAGCGATTATAATAGAAGTAGTTTCTAATTTTAATTAAGTCAATATATGATACGCAATGAAAGAAGTTGCACCGTATCCTATCGACAAATTAGGATGTCAACTTCCTTAACTTAAAAATGGTATCAAATTTCTCGAAGTTAACCCTCCCAGATGATTAATTAATCAAAACCAAATTTCTCACAGTTTAGCTTCACATGATAGCGAATTTCTTCAAGAAATATCATCTCGTAATATAAAAGATGCTTGAAAAATTTTCCGAAAAAATTTTTCACCCCATTCCCCCAACAATTCACATACCTGAGGTTCAATTAGCTACATTTCACTTCCTATGAATCAAACAGTTTCCATCAGTTCCTATTTACCGTTTATGAATCATTTCATTATGTTGCTTATCTCAGTTAACCTATCAATGTCTCAAGTAGATCGTGAAGAGTGTGGGAAAGGGAGATTAATCTACTAGAATAAGCAGGATGATCGAATTTTATTACATCACAGCCTAGAAAAAAAAGTCAGTTCCACTTTCTCAGTAAAGACACGAAACAGAAAAAAAAATGTTTCAGACTTTTTTATAAGAAATAACTCGGACGGAAGAAATGAATTCGTCTACTTCGGTGGATAAACCTAAAATTCATTTGGATATCATTCAAATACAAAATTTTCATTTGAATTTGATCGTTTTTAGAAAACTGAGTACTAAAGGTGATAAACGTTTTAGATGCCAAAATGGAAAATATTGGGAAAACTTAATCGTCCCGTAAGAACACATCTACGTGTTCTTTTTAACTACTTAAAAGATTAACTGTTATCTTCACGTTCACCCCATTAAAAAGCCGCTAAATATACATGTTAAAGTAAAACATAATTGCTCTATATTCTGAAATGAATAGGACCAATAAAGGTTTTATTTCAACTTCTATTTTGCTACCTGTTCTTCCTTATGCAAATCCAGTCTGTTCGTATTTAGCAAAATTGTATTTTGTGGTTCTAGCAATAGTAATTTGTAAGCTCCTTGGGACACTATTAGCCCATCAATTAATTTAAATTAACGTTTAAGATTGTGTGATTACAGTGTACAAAAGAGATGCGAGAACTTTTCAACTTTCACCATTTTTATTCATATCGTGATATGAAAACTGCACTTCATCGAACATGCATGTACTTACTATGATGCCAGAAGAATCAATAGTTAGAGAGAGATTACGTTTTCGCTTTTTTTACTTAAAAATATACAGATGAGTGACAGAAAAAGGAAACACTTTAGGATTTGCACATTTTTAAAAAAATCCACAAAAAGATTGATGGATTTTCTCTGAACTTCGACCATGTAAACAAGAGGTTTTGAACTCATTTAGAGGGCAGTCCAGAAACTGATGAAGAAGAAAATGATTTAGGACTCACCACGTTTTGCAGAATGTTGTTAATACTTGCAACATTCATGAATGGAGTTGTTGGATGTGGGCAATATTTACATGCATTTCTTAAAAATAACACGAAATTCGAGAAGATATAAAGATTTTCTTAAAAATCTGAAATTTTCGGGCATGTTTTTTGCTTAAAACTTGGTCATGAGAAGAGTGTCAGAATAACTCATGGCTACAATACCTGCATAATTAAGGATGAAATGAAGAAGAAGCATTGTAAGTAGTGGCAGAATAGAGAAAAACATTCCTAGACAATATGAAATCCATCCTCTCAAAATAAGTGCCGCCTTCTTCATTTTGGTGACTCCATCTTATGAATCCACATAAAAATTAGACCTATCTACCTATTTCGCTGAACTAAAAATTCCCATATTACAGTTGTTTTGATGTTCCTGCTTGTTATTTCTGAAAATTGCTTCTGTAATAATCAAGTTCAATGTTTTTATTTAATGCTTGATTGATTTTAACTAATAATAGATTTTTAAGTTATATTTCTCTCCTCCCATATCTATCAAACTCCTTTATTTCACATACCTTCTTGAGAATCTATTCATTAAAGTTCATCTTATTTGAATCCAAATATCTGAAAAATATTGTCTGTACGTTTGTCAAATCAGAATAGCTTTTCGAGGGAGTACTAATGTTTTCGAGATATCATTTCTCATGAAGGAAACTTGACTGCCTCTGTCCAAAAGGTGTCTTCAAACACAAACTTTTCTTTTACCTTCTCCCGAGGAACCCTAGTGATATGATTTTCCTTCACACACATGCTTATTCTTTCCTACAACTTCTACTTATCTCTCTTGACTGCAAGATAGAGGTTTTCAGTGAGAAGATGTTGCCTCCCTGTTCGCTTCTACCGTCTCATGGACAGCTAAAACTCCACGTGTTAGAAGCTAGAGACGATCCTTTATAGCAGACGTTCCCAACCTGTGGTACTCGTATCCCTGAAGGTACACGAGGAAGCGTTTGGGGGTACGCGAATTAAGGTTGTTAATGGCAGAAACAAGAAAACAAAAGGGATTAAAAAGCTAAAGAATTTTGTTTCTCTAAGTGAATGCTTGCTATTTAAGAACTATATCACTGGCATAGTTGATTAATTTTAAGTGTAATTTTTAGTTATAAGTTAAAACGGAATAATTATAATACTTGTTTCATTTGCTTTGGAGTTGAACTAATACTATTGTAAAAATGGAATAAAATGTAAATTTAAAAATTAGTTCTGCAATGTTATCAATTCGAGTCATTTCATTTTTAAACTAACCGTAACAGTATTAATAGATTGTTCTTTACATAGGGGGTGATTGTGTGTGGGTGAGGTCTGGAATGTTAATATGGGGTACGCCAAAACAAAAAGAATAATAAAGTGATACGCAAGGGGAAAAAGTTTGGGAATCTCTGATTTAGAGGGGTATTGCAAGTGGTCTCCTGTATATCAATTTGGATGGTTGCTTGCCGCATAAGTGGTTAATCTGTAAGGTATCATGGGAAGTTGTAACTTTCTTGGGCATGGCGTTACGGGCGCTCACTGTCCCCGAGGGTCACTCTAGCGTGGAGGTTTTGGCTAATGCAGAGGTTAGGAATACCCAGAGCAATCCATTGTTGGGCATCGTGGTGGGCGGTGCCGTCGAGACTCAATCATTACCAATGTCATATGGGCTCCTTGACTTTCGTCGTTGAAGCCAATTCATCTACACGTTATATGTTGATCAGCACTCCAAAAATAATTAACATGGTATATCCTATTCTGGTACAATAAATACTTAAATCACCTCTTGGTGGAATACAAAACATCAAAAAATTACTATCTGGATACATTCACGTACAAGTTCCTTTGAAACCAAAGCCAAACAGCAGAAATCTATTCATGATTTTTATACGAATGTATCCACGAGCTCTCTGAATTATGGTATGCAAGCGCAACTATGTTGTTAATTGTGAATTTCTATGCCATTAAAGTTGTATTGTACACTTAATCTGGATTTTCCTTTTCTTTTAAAAAATTCACTTACAAAGATCTCTCTTGTAGCGGTCGCAATCTGCGCCTTTGAAACTATGTGATCTTGTAAAACTGACTTGTATCTGTCTTGAGATAACGGTATAAGACTGCCTTGAAAGACTCATAAATTCCCTACGAAGTAATTTAGTAAGTATTATTTCAATAGTTTTGCCTTAGAATCATTGACATGTGGAATCATTATCCAAAAAAAATTAAACATTAAAGCACGTGTATAAACCAAACATTTAGGTTTAGATAGATGTGTTTATAAAAGTTTTACCACTATTTTAATGCGTACTTTTTCTATTTAACTTTTTAAAATATTATTACTCTTACGTCTGCATATCTTCGGATAGGATTCTTTTATATAAAGCTTGCATTTTAATATCTGAGCTGGTAAACACAAATTAGGATTATAGTTTGATGCGGATAAACGATCGAAAACTATTTGCCTCATGCATCCTTTGATGTTTACAACGACATTTAGGACTCTGGTTTCTCCCAATTAGAGGAAACTAAGCTTGAGGGACATAAAATCGGACAAATTTTGATATATTTATTAATAAGTTTTCTTTCCAGCTTCCCATTTAATTCCTGAGCCTCTCTGTAACTTGAGAATGGTCACAGCTATAATAATTGAAGTGGTGTCTAGTTATAATAAATCCAATATATGCTCCGCAATTTAAAAAAATGCAACACCCCCTAGCGTCAAAATTTAAAGTTAGCGTTATTAACTCAAAAATGGTATGAGATACGAGAAAAAATTAAATTAAAAGCTGTAAAACATAATTAATGAAACATTTAATGAAAAATGACATCATTGACTCGAAAAGATCGCATTTATTTATTATTGATTTCAAAACTGCTATGGCATGTATAGACTGTACTCTAAGTTGGAACGAAAAAAAACTTTTATTTTTAAAAAAATTGTAATAGTGCGGAAAAGGTGAATTTTATGCAAAGAAGACAAAAAATAAAATTTTATGGCAATCGGAGCATGCCTTGAGGCACAATAAAGTTTCAGAAATTTGAAAAATTCTGCTCCATTTTACCCTCATTCGTTAATTTTTTATTTCCTGTATACGAGTTCAAATCAAATATTTCGTACTTTTTACTGCTTTTTATTAAAATAACAAACGTTTTTATGTGGTTTAATACCTATTGTGAATATGTAAATAATAATTATTATTAAGTAAGAACATGCAAGAAATTGACTATGAATAAAGAGAAATCAGATTGTTTTCTAATCTGGAACTATTTCTCTGTTATACTTTTAACTGACGAAGACGCTTACAAGTACTTTATGCATCCTTGTTATTACTGCTGTGTAACAAAATATATTTTGCGTCTTGCCAATGAACCGATAATGAATAAAGTTAACGAGTTAGAATGTTTAGTACTATGAGGTGTTGAGGTGATATTTGTTTGTTTAGCAAATTCTTGCCATTGCAATCAACTTAATCTTTCTTTTCTTACAGACCATATTTTTTCTTGTATTATTAATTGATTAATGCGTCTTCTATTCTCGACACTAATGTCCCCAAGGTATCTTTTTGTATTAAATCGAGGATACTTTAAAATTTTGTAATTAACTTTTTCCCTGTATAGTACTGTTTTCGAGATAGGAATGCTAACTCTACAGTTTGCCGCCAGGTGACGCTACATGTATTTTCATGTTGAAGCGCATACCCACTTTTCTATACCTAAACGAAACTTCTATGACTATAGCTGCAGTTGTTTTGAAATTAAGGGTGGGGGGAGGTGTAAGTAACTTTAGTGGGTTACCGGTATACCATGAAAACCAGAAATCAACATTTTTCTTAAATTCAGTTCAATGTGATCCCACTTAACGGAATCATTATTTTCTAAAATTAATCTATTAACTGAAGATTAAGACCTGAAAGTATTAAAATAATGTATTCCCATCGAACATAACATAAGTGCACAGAATTTAGAAATTCTATCACATTAGGAAATGAGTGTAAACTCGATTACAAAATTCCATCGTACAATTATTTAAAAATTCAAGTTGAATAAAAGTGTATGAATATAAATGTTATTGCCGCGAAAGAAGAACTCTCGTTAAGCTAAGAATAAAGTAAATGCATCAATGAAATGCTTATTTTATATGAAAGATTTAGTAAAAAATTCCCAATGCAAAAATCAATATATTTGTGGTTTTTGCTTCTTTTGTCTTATTATATCAGGGCTAGGAAACCTCCGACCTTACTAGTTATTCAAAATTTACTTTGAAATAATCTAAGTGTCTTGAATATAATAATAATTGCAGAACAAAAACTCTTATGAATCAGCTCGTGCGGCCTCTTTTCCAACTACCGAATTTTATTGAGGCCTTTCAGTGCAGAAAGGTTCAATACGCCTGGTTATACTATAATGTAATAATATAAAAACAGAAATTTGTCCAATTGCAGGTCCTCTATCCAGTAATGGATAGAGCTAACAGAAAATATGCTTTTTGTTCTCTGTTTTCACTGGCTGAAAGATCAACGACTTGCCTACCGAAACACGTATCGGCTTCCGAAGTCCTCTGGTAAAGCGACTTTCAAATTTTTCTTGAAAGCGTCGTTCTTCACAGCGTATTTAGAGATACCAAAGAATCCCAAGTGGTGCTGTTTTCTCAACATAAACAGTTTATTTCCACCTTTCATGGAGTCTTATTTCTGTTCACGGATGAGTAAAATCATGAAAAGGCGGAAGTAATCTCCCCTCGACTTTCTCGTATACTAGAACATTACGGCGCGTTTTCAGCATAGCAGTATGATTGAGTTTCCTGTTTTGTTTATTTGGGGTATGGTAGAACTTAAGTACCCAGGACCGATTTCTGGCGTAGCGCTTCGTCAAAGTGAAACTAGAAAAGAATCCTCCTCGGAACGGTAGTTCTGTGCACCCAAAATAAACGAAACAGAAAACTCGTTCATGGTTAAGAAAAGTGAATACTCTCTAGAGCTCTTATTTTTGACAAATTGGGTCGAAAATTTGACATATATCTATGGTTTTATTGAAACGGCAACTTACCACATTTTATTATTCTAAATGGATCCGTTTTTAAGTTATCGTGTTTACATACACTAGAATATGCCTTTGGTGAATGTGTTCCAAAATTTAATACATATCTACATTTTTGATATTTTAATCGCATGTCAAATTTTGTACATAAAGCTTATTGAAATGCTGTGCTCACATGCACGCGTTGAAATGGTCAGACTTTGTGTTGACAAACTTGATCGAAATATATAACATTTATGTAGTGACCTCATACTAAATTACAAACATCTAGAGGGCTGCGTTTATGAGTTATTGCGTTCACAGACAGACAGAAACTGCTCTATTTGCTTATTTTTTTGACGCAGGGAGGTAAAATTTGGAGATTCATCAACATCTGAATATCGAATTTCTGGAGATTACAATACTTTCTTTACTTTGCAAGACAATAATAACTCTGAATGTCCTAAATATTAGAAACACCACTCACTTAAATTTGGGCTCGTCCCTACAGCATGTGCATTTTTATTACAAATCGAATTCAGCTTTTAACAGTAAAAGTTTCAATTCGCTTATTCATGAGGAAATCAAGGCATTTGAGTGACTGACCACTGCATCTTGTTAGCCATAAGAGCTGGTTACAATTATCTCCTGTTGTCAACAAAGCCAGAGCACTTTCAAGACGCTAATAGTTTTAGCTCTTCTTCCACAATAGTGGGTCGAGTCATAAAAGAATGACATCTAAGTCAGAAAAGTTTCAGAGAAATGCGGAATAGTGAGTGGAAGTCGTTTATGAAAGAGAAAGCAGCCAGATGACTGGCACTAATTGTGTACAGTAACAGAATATCTGCAACACAAGGAGAAGCAATACGACGAAGGATTCTCATTTTCAACAAGATGGATCTTACAAAGAATAGGGTTTAACTTTTTATCCGGTTTGTCCGTTCGGTACACGGACTACCCAAATTTGGCCCAAACTGTCTCGCGGTTCAAAATATGAACATTGATATGTTCTTCCTTCCATTTCCGTTTTTCTTGTATTTTTAATTCTCGTAACAAAACTATCAATATTTTTTCAACAGTTAGCAGGTCCATGTCACTGAATTGCTTTCCATACAGGTCTTTCGTTGAAGGTTTTATTTTAAACCTTCGAAAAACAACAAGCCGTAAGTTATTCAGGAAAACATTATGCCTTTTTTGTCAACGCTTCTGTTAAAAAAATATTGACCGGTTAAACAGTTAATAGCAAACGGACAACAAGAGTTCCTTTTATTTCAATGCAAAGCAAAACGAAGCAGCATTTGTGGGCTATAGAAAACCGGCACTGGACATTTGATGAATGGAAAAAGATATTCTGGTCTGACCCTCCTGATTTCTTCTCCATCACGCTGATGTTAGGATCCGTGCGTTAAGGGATGAATTGTGAAAATCTGTTCAGAATCCGAAAAAACCATCCATGCTGAGAGAATTAAGAGCTGTTATTTGGTGAGCATGTGCTAATATTCCTTCTCAATGGTTTGAACAATCTGTAGAGTACTTATCCGAAAGAATTTCTGCTTTTGCAAAGACAAAAACCCGTCCGGATGATCAAATAAGCAAAGGTAGCAACTGCCTAGAGGGGTTGTGTCAGCGCCCCGCAACTTTGGGGTAACCGAAGCCTCATGGGATGGTTTTTTGCATGATTTTCAAGGCTATTTCATTTAGTGCTTTCACTTAAGTTACAACAGTCTTGTTCTCGAACTTAATAAAATTGAAATCAACCCTATTAGCATACGATATTCTACGATATTTCGACGATGTTGCTACGATATTCTGAATGCCGCACAACATCGTAAAGATATCGTATGGATATTGTAGGGCATTTTGTGCTAATAGGAAAGTCTCGGCTATATTTCAGATTATTATTCAGGAATAATCCGTATCTCAAAATCCTTGGATGAGTTGGAATCCTTAGGAAAAAAATATTTAATAAACAAAATAGGAACACTTTTCAATCCCAACCCTAATTTTGATTCAGAAGACGTTAAACTTCCTAAAGAAATAACCAAAATCGAAAATTCCGAAAAAATTATTTTGAAAGCAAAGTCAAGTTACAGATATCTATTTATGATTTGGATATGGATGTAGCCACGAACTTTATGAATGCTATGAAAGCGCAACTAATTTGTTAATATTATTGTGAATTCGTATGTCATTAAACTTCTCTTATACACTTTATATGGCGAATCCTTTTCATTCGATAAATTCGCTCACAGAACGCCCTTTTGTAGCGGTCTCTCTTTGCGCTTGTAACCACATGTGCTCTTCTAAAAATGAATTGCACTATTCTAGAGATAGTGTCGTTATGAGGCTGATTTGAAAGACTGTCAGTTTTGCTACGAATTAATTAAGTATTGGTTGAATAGATTTTCCTTAAAATCATTCACAATTGCTTATCATTTTCCAAAAATAGCCAATACATTAAAGTACAGTTTTGGAAGAAAAACGAGCCACTCTACATTATTCTGCCGTCATTCCCAGTATTTTAAAACAAAGATTACAAATTTTCAAAAAATAACGTCTACTAAAAGATTCCATGTGTAAAAATTTCATTTAGGGTCGTCTGCATATTCATAATTGCACTTACATTCAAATCTCCTATGACAAAGCATATTTTTTTCAATAAATTTCAAATATCTTGCTTGGATATCACGTTTAATCATATTAGATCTATTTGATCCGAAATTATAAGCAGATGAAATTTGTAGTTTCTAATGTTAAAGCAAAATATTTTGAATTTTGATGATATCTTGAAAAATAATATAGTTATTGACATAGAAATTTTCTTGTAATAGTATAAAGTATTCCATATTTTTTTGCATTTAACATTTTTATCTTACACAGTAATTTTGAGTATTGGAATAGTTTAACAAATTTGAAGCTTAAAAAGTTTTGCATAAGGTATCCGACTGCGTTCGGAGACATTTTTTTGAAAAATAACTTATACATATTTTTTAACGTTATTTTTCAACTGCATATGTTTTAAAACTATGAAAATATTGTAAAATTAGGCTTTCAAAATATTTTTTTAAAAAAAAAGAGAAATTTGAAGAAAAATGACTAAAATATTTGCCTTACGCTAACAATAGACAAAATCATATTCTAAATATACATAAATCCTTGTAGGAGTACATTTTTATGACAGTTATCTGTATGCTCTAAAATATTTCTTGTACTTCAAAATGGTTTTGAGATATAGCTGAACATAGTTACTAAACTGGTAATTTTTCATAAAAAATGCTTTTCTTTTATATTTAAGCACTTAAAAATAATACTTGATTTTAAAATTAATCTTTGTTTTTAGAGGAAAACATCAAGAATATTACAGAAAACAATCTCACACAGTTTCATATCAATACTTGAATAACATTTTGAGAAATCATTGTTATGGTCGACAGTTTTCCTCAAAAATTTCATATCTCAGCAAACACATTTAAAGTTTTCATGCATATAGCGTAATATTACACCACTTTACTTTTAAAAAATATTAGCTTATGAATATAAAAAAAAGAATATATATATATATATTTGAAATAAAGTGGTGTAATTATTATAATTAATATTAAAAACGTTTTTTAAATATATGACGTCCCCTTAAGTGCATGGTTTTACAGCGAAAAAATAGAAAATTTAATGTAACTTCAAAACTTCTCGCACAAATAAGCTGAAATTTTGCATAGGCTTATCAAATGGCCATATGCTTCGATTACTATTAAAATCAATAAGTGTTGCTATTGAAAAAGTTTTTAACATTAATTTTGATAAAATATTTCATATGCTCAAATTTATTTTGAACTGAAAAGGAAAAGTGTAAAATGTGCAGAATAATTCATATTACTACATGAAAAAGTTCTAGGTGAATAGTTATTTTATTTCTCTTATATCAATAAAAATTCTAAGTTTTACCTTAACATTAGAAATCCAAAATTTCATTTGCTTATAATTACGAAGCAAAAAATGCTGGCATGATGAAACTTGATATTTAAGCATAAATTTTTATGTAGTTTCGAAATCTGTTAAGAAAAATGTGTGTTTCCATTGGAAATTTTGAAGTTAGTGCTATTATAAATATGTATATGACCCCTTATTAAAATTTTAATCGAAATTTTTTACTAGACCTTATATCCTGAAAATTGGTACCTTTTGTTTTTATACGAGATGAACGATGGCAAAATAATGAGTGGTGGCTCCTTTTCTTCTGTGACTATACCTCTTCCAATATATATGCTTCGCAATCAAATGACGTTAATTACTCCCTCTATGCTATATTTTAAGCATTTTTGAAACTTTTAAATTATCCAAATGTGTAAAATCATTCAAGATTATTGAATCCGGATCCTACCGAAGGGAACGGGACTAAGGGAAAAAAGGAAGAACACTATGCGGTGTTCTTCGGTAGATATAAGAAGAAAAGAATTGTACTTCTGATAATAGGAATGAAAATAAAGATATAAAAGAGCTTCTGTTGTTACCGTAGCTATGATGGAGTGTGAAAAATGTAGTATCTAGGTGTGCTAGATTCATGAAAGATTGTTTAAACTAAGGAGAGAAAAAAATAAGAAGGGCTTAATTGTTAGCCGAAGGGGGATCAGAGGACGCGTAGTTGGACGACTAAAAATCAATGAAAGACTCTGCTACGAAAAACTATTTTATTAAATTTAAAAGCTTTTAAAGTATTTTTGAAAATATTTTTATCCCATTCAACTCTGGTAAATCAGCTAGTGTTTAATAAATGAAATTTGCGTAATATTTCAATGAAATCATTAAAATACAAGGAATTAAGATAATGCCAATAGTATTGGCATTATCTAATTCCAATACATTATCGACTTACAAAGAAAGCCCAGAAAATAAATGGAAAACAGTGAGTCAGAACAAATCTCAATAAGTAATTAATTTTAATACATACGTTAAAATTTCATTAAAATAAGGAATATCCTTTTTTATTCGGTAACTTCACTCATGCAAAAAATCCTATGTGCATTATTAAACTTTTAATGTTTTGTAAACAAATTTAAACAAGACAGAGTGAAATTAATACAGAACGTCCAGCACGTTTGGAAGTTTTGCAAGACAAAATCAATTTTCTTTCGTAAACAATTTCAGTTCTTTAGAAATTTTTAGAATTGGAAAATTTTTTTCTTAGCATCAAGTACTTATTCATTGTGGTATTTGTATCATTACTTGTAAGAAGGTGTTCAAAGTGTGAAATGCATTTAAAATCCGCGATCACCTTTTACACTTTAGCACAGAACTCCACCATTTACATGTGTAGACAACTTTTATACAGCGAACACAAAATTTCGAATGTCTTCCGATCTAGTCACGTTATATTATTAACCAAAATTCAAATTTTATAGTGCTTTTTCAAGAGGAATGTTTCATGGCTTCGAAAAAGGGCGTTGCTATTGAAAATTTTGAAGTTAAAGAATTTTTAAGGTTATCCCTTATGGAATGTTTACCATAAAATCTTTTATTATACGGTTATATCAGGTAAAATGGCAACTTTTGTTTTTCTATACGATTAACGACAGCCAAAAATGCTGTATAGTTCGTTTTTTTTCCCGCGACTATACGAATGCAAAACTAAACATTCAGAATAGATAATATGCGTATTAAAGTTCTACCACTATTTTAAGACAAAATATTTCTTTTTAAGCTTTTTGAAATTAATAACCGTTAAATATGCTTTCATAAATATCCTTTTTTCCAGTTAAAGCTTGGAATTTTATATCCAGGCTGGTAAACATAAATTTTTCTTGTTATTTTATATGGATGAGCTATAAAACAAATGTGCCTCATAGATTTTTTAAAGCATGCGAAGAAAGTTTGGGACTCAATGTAAAAATCTGATTTAAGTCACCCATAAAATGTTACCTTAAAAAAGGTGGGAAGAAGTATTATATTTTATTATTTTATCTGAGAAGAAGAATTGCAAGTATTGTTTTCAACCTTATTCTCAATGCTACACATCAACGAATTAGTCATCTTCAAGGGATGAATTCTAGAGTATCTCTCGTTGTAACCCAATTATTTAGCGGAAATTATCTGGAGTTAATTAATTTTTCCAAGATTTTCTCCATTAAACTATGCAAGTTGATAGATTGGAAATTTTGAGACAGTTTTAAGTTCTACTCTGGGATTGGATGCATGATTTGTAATGGTAGATTTTCCGGAATTCAGGTTATAACATAGAAGCATCTATTTATTAAAATGATTTAGGGAATAAGTAATTGATTTAATTGTAGGGTTCATGACTATTATTTTGAATATTACCTGAGTCCGTTTATTCAATTAAGTGACAGTGCTTTGAGCTAAAGTGAAGAAGGGTGGTGAAAGATAATGAATACAAACATTTATGTAGTTATGTGCAGTTTCTACTACAATTTTTATATGTTAATTATCTGAAAGTTAAGTAATTTCTTGGAATGTGTTGGAATGAACATGTGCTTTCTCTGAGTTAGAAGAAACTAAATTTAAGGGACATAAAGTCGGGTGTAGACCTTATAAAATATTGGAATAAATCAGACAATAAAAACGGGCCGTTTTCCGAAATGCATGCATAAATCTTTCATCAAGGGACCGGGAAGGTTCGCTAGTCAACAAGAAACAAGATTTTTAGTAAGACTTCCCCAAGCTTTTATTACAAGCTTATTTCAAGACTTTCAAAGGTTGTTAAGAGCCCTCCTTCGGCGGTCGCAATAGAACTCCCTTCCTACCCTCCGAAGGGGTACTCCTACAGAGGGGTCCAACACTCTTCTTCTGACGTCATCTTAGTCCTACTTATAATTATCTGGAGTGTCAATTAATTAGATCAATTAGGAATCTTAATTATTAATTTGATTTGTAATTGATAATTGTTAACCTAACCTTAATAACCTAATTTTAATTGAACTTACTTGCACGATTTCCTTGTAGATTGTGACAAAACTTGAAATTCCTCACCGCCGACGATCGAACCCGCGATCAGAGATTTGGAAGGCAGAACAGAACGCTGACTGTTACCCCCGTACACATGACCATACCGGTGACTGAACAGTTTGATGGGCAAGACACGGGAATTTCATTTAAGAAAAACACAATAAACAAAAAGAAAGAAATATATACAATATGTACAGCACAGGCATTTTCACTTTTACACTATTAGTTCGTAATAGTCTTCTTTTCTTTAGATGTTGTTATACCTTTCTTTTATTTGAAGGGGGGAATGTCCGGAAATTGTGCTACTATGTTCAGCTCGCTGGAAAGTTGAAGGCTAAGGAGGCCGGAAAAGATCTCTATTCTCGCTAATGAATTTGATAATCCCACGAATTTTATGCCTGAAGACGAGGTTATTGGCGACCCTTTTCAGCCATTCTTGTTCGAAGTTTGGCGCTGGCTTCCTCATGTGCCAAGACATTGTATAAATACACTCCGTAGCAAAGTGAAGTGCCGTGCCAATTCCACCACAACTGCAGTAATAGCTGCCAGACAGGTGAAACCTTTTGAGGTGGGCAAGGAAAGGTCCATGTTGAGAGAAGAAGATAACATCCTCTCTAATCCAGTTAGTGGGACGGAGACTAACTCTGAGATTCAATTATTAACGAAAAAAGTTAAAAACAAGAAAAGAAGACGGAAATGAATGAAAAAGTAAGATAGACACAGGATTGGGCTGTACTCCAAATAGTTTATGAAAGCACTAAATTTCTTATAGAGCGTACAACTAAGTGACATAGTTGACGAAGGCTTATAGCTATTCTTTCAGTCTTAGATCTTAACCGGAACAAGATTTTCGGATGCTCCTGTTTTGCGCTAAAAACAGACTAATTTTCCTTTTTTTCTCCCTTTCATTCTCTCCCATGGTTCGCTTTCGCGTTCTTGAATTTTTTTCATTGGCTCTTTTTAGGTGTCAGATTCATTGCTCTATGGGGGCCGTCTAAAAATTTAATTTTATAACTTTTTATTATCGATCCCCTTGAATATCAGAGTATTTTCATACAAGTTCTTACCTTATTTGAGAAAACTTTGGAATCGGAAGTATATATCTAAAATTAATATTTAAGGAACTAAACGCTTGTCCCATCTTTTTGAAACACCCTGTATATTGCAGTAATATAACTCAGGTTAAATTTTTCATTTTAATTTCTACTAGAAATTTAAGGATTATCAGCTAGTGCTCAGTAAATGCTAGCAAGAAGTTTCAAATTGTATAAAATAGTATGTCTAACCTATAAATGGTGTAGTTCGGAATTGTAAAGTCGCCTCAATGTTTAAGGTGTACTTCGTGCATGAAAACGCGTCTTGGTATCATTATTCATTGAAATACTTAAATTCCTTTAACCCTGGAATGGTAACGTTGAGACAAATTGACTCATTTTCCCATTCTCACTGCCAAGTAACACCAGTATTCCAGTTGTTAAAAGAGGTTTGATGAAACTGGCATTCCAATCTATGCCTTTAATTCTGTACGTGAATCTTGAATAGTACTTATCAGTCTAAAAAAAGTTAAGAAAACATACAATTTAAAATATTTATGAACATAAGAAGTTTTTCAAAAAATCGGAATTGCAAATTATTATTTTTGCATCTGATTCCATTAAATCTCCAGGAACAGCGCGAAAATTTCAGAAGCTTACAATTTGCATGGCCTTATATGACAAAAAATAGCGAAATTGAGGATAATGTTCAAAATACTTATAGTATCAAATTTAGAGAGAAGTCTTGTTGGTTCTTCGTGAGGTTGCTAAAGACTCTGTAAGCGAAAATGTCATAGGTTGACTCCCAAAGAGCACCAATTTCCAAATAACAAACAGCAAATAATTGAACTTCCTGAAACATTGAAAAAATTCAACGAACAAGAGAATTAAATTTTGAAAACTTTTGCAAACACTGATCCTTTAAAAAAATCGCAAGCAATTTAAAAATTGTACAGAGTCGCGCAGTCAGCAAATTTTGTTGATTGCGAGGGCTGTTTCTGAGCAAGTCCGACTAAGTTTATTTCGTCATTACTGATGCATTTGCTATCTTCTCTCTTCGTTTTTGCTTTCCTTTTTTCTCTAGTTTCGTTCATGATCGAACTTTTGAAGGAGAAAATATAACCTCAAAGGATTTTAAAAATCTACCGAACAATTTTTAAAATAATTTCAGGGGAGTGCTGCAGCTCTGTAGCCCTAATAGACATATTTAAAATATTAAGTTCTTAAGAAAACCTGTTTAAAATTTCATAAAACTAATATAACGAGAATTTAAAGAATATCAGTTTGGTGGAATTAGTCTCATCATCGAGAAAATAAATTTATTTTACTGGTCTATTCTGGCTCCCCCTGTTGGGGTGGGGGGGGGCACTTTTTCCGCACGTTAACAACGGGAAAAGTGACGTCTCCCCCCCCAACCGGGGGTACCAGAATAGACCCCTTAAACGCAACTTTAACCATTCCTTCGAATCTAATTAAATAAGTTAACTTCTAGACAATGCGAATGTCTGGATGCGGCGACAATACATCTTTCCATTTTGTTATAATGATGCATTTTCCGCTACTATAATTCATTCATCAAGAATGAATCCTTCTTTTATTGAGTCAGTTTACCCGAAAATAGTTCAAATGTTTTTCTGCATGCGATACATATCTTCCTCGCAGAATGAGGTGTCGAATAATTTCATGAGAGTTTCTTTAAGAATTGAAAACCGCCGTTCGACACGGAGTATGGAGAACATTGACTTCTCGAATCATAACCGGCATCCATTTCTGTACATGACGGCGATAAATTACTCTGAGTTCACTATTGGAATTTTACTGCTGTGGCAAACAATTGAATTTTCATCTGATCAATCAAGTTCTCACGAGGTAAAAAAAGTACGCTTCTAAAACAATAATTTAAACGAATGAAAAGTTTGCAATAAACCATTCTATGCAGTCTCTTGTGCATTCTTAGAACTGCGACAACACTTTGAGAATATTATCAATTTGTATAGAATAATATTTAACATTATTGATTTAAAAATTTTAGTTCTACCTTTTGATAGATTTATTGCAAAAAGAAATGAATCGGGAAAAAAATTCCAAACAATATTTACCACTACATCTTCAGCTATCAATATGCTTCATTAAGGGGACTTGGTACCCCGAATTTTTTTCTACAATTTTGATAAAACTTATTTAATTTTGTAGTTGATAGATGTAAACTGTGCAGAAACTTAAATTTCTAAAATAGTTTTCGTTTTCAAAAGTTACATATTTAAAAAATTTAAATTTTTTTTAAAAAATAAGCCTTTTTCTAAAATGCTTCTTCTCATACAGTTTTTAATATTTTCTCCCCAAATATTTTTCAAAGGGACCTCTCAGTGCACTTAGAAATAAGGGTCGGATTTTTGATATCTACATTAGTTTCTGAGAAAAATAATTTGTTAAAAAGTTTGTGAAAATTTTTGGAAAAAATCAGAATTTTTTATTTTGTACATTTGAAAAACAATTTCTAATCAAATTTTTACAAATCCATCTCTAATTCTAATAAGCATACATTTGTGAGTGAACAGAAAAAAAATTCAAGTTATTAGATTAAAAAGAGATTGACTTTTAGCATTAAGTAGAAGACAAAATTTTGGAAAAAAGCAAACTGAGGAAAACGGCTTTAAAGATTTCAACACAATAAAATTGTAATAAAAACCACTTATACCAAGCTAATTTTTCGAGAGCGATACCCTGACATTTGCAAGTCCTAAGGTATCAATTTTATTAATATATATTATTACCATAATTATTAATAAGCATAATCGTATGTAGAAATAATTTAAAAAATCTCAAAAAAATTAGAAACATTTCACTTTTTCCAATTTTTTTATTCAAAATATTTAATAGATAATCTGCGGTACTATTTATCAAATATCTATTTAAATAACGCAAATATTTTAAAACATTTTATTGAAATTTTATTGCCAGTCAGAAATTTAAACAAAAAAGCAGTGATGATGATGATGATGATTCAAATGTGCTTAATAAATAATAAGAAGTGAAAGCCGTAAATAAACAAAGAATAAACCGTTACTACTTGAAACAACTATCTTGCTTTGCTTTCATGGAAAAAATTAGGTGGCTTTGAAACTTGCACATGAAATATGCATGCTCTAAATATTGAAAGTGATCGTGGCGCGTGATAACGTGTTAGACAAAATAACTTCATATCTCAATAAATATTTGTCTGATTATTTTGAAATTTTCAGATTTTTAAGTCAAAGGTTCAAGGATCATTTTACACTCGAAATTGGAAAATCGATATTTTCATGGATTTCCCGAAATTCTTAGGGTACCAAATCCTCTAAATCATATACTTTTAGTATTTCCACTCAAGTCCTGTTCCTCTCCTTAACTTTTTCAGGGCCACGCTAAAATAATAGAAGTGGTGTCTAGTTATAATTAAGTCTACTAGTTATATGTAGACAATGCCGTAAGAAATGGGCTTTTTACTGTTTCCAAAATCTCTACAGATTCTCATTAGATGGCATATGCCGTCCATTTTTCAGTAGTAATCGGCTTCTAAAACACTGATTAGAAAAATACGCCCGGTCTAGCTTGTTGCGCTTTCGAGTAATCTTGTTGACAGACAGACTGTTGAAATTACATTTTTTTTGGACTTCCATTTGTTTGAAGAAATCAAGAGTGCTTTATCTTTATTAGCAACTACTGCATGTTTGCGAGAACTATATATTTCTTCTATGGCAGTAGCATTTGATATTTATCCTGATGATATAAGAGTTTATTTTGACCAAAAATATCTTGACAAATTCTTTTGAATCGAAGCTGGTTGCTGAAATATTTCAATGATTATTTGGATGATAAAGCAAAGTTTTAAGGAGCACTTTTGATTTGAAACACACCAAAGTCGTATGAAAAAAAGAGGTTGAAATCAGATCACTGCGAAAAGAGAGAAGGACAATACAATTGCGTAGTTGGGTAGAGGAATTGGACTAAGTATCATTTCATTCTCGGCAACTACGGATATTAAAATTCAATTAGGAAGAGTAACTGTGAAGAAAGTACATCAATTTATTTGCCGCAGATGTTGGAAGATGTTCAACTACACGTTCAGTCGTGCATTTTATTTGAATATATATGCCTAAATGCAAAAATGAGATTATTTTTTATTAAAATAAACCACATTTAGACCTAACATTGTTTATCCTTAAGCAAAAGAGGTTTATTTTTTCTGTGTTACATTAAATTCCGCTTTGAAGTTATACGAGGAATGTAATGGACAGACTTTGACAATCTGATGATTCGGAGGTTCCTGGTTCGAAAACAAATTCTACCAAACAGACGCCGTGTATGTTGGAGCGCATGCTCTCTTAATCTGATGGAATGTCAAATGCCTTCCAGCTGTTGGGGAGTGAAATTTCGGAAAGTAGGAGTCGGCTGATGTGTCGTAATTGTCATTTGACCATGGTTGCGTAGCCAGTTCCGCTACTGGATATGTTTCCTTCTTATTCTCTGTCATATCTTCTATCCTGTTTTTCTGTTATCTTCCAGCCTAAAATAGTTAAAATGGAATAAATTGGCTAAAAAAATAAAGCTCGCATATCTTCTTATTTGTAAGTGTATGTATCGTTTTGGATATTTCTTTTCTGTTGTTTCTGTTTTTAAATCTATAGAAATGACTGAAGTCATAAAGTCCTAAGATGCACTTGTTATGGTACGAAGGAGTTTTATTTTGTTTCATCTGCAGTCAACCTGTTTGCTTTATTTGAGAGAAACTAAGTTGATGCAACTTCCGGCAGTATAGTTCTGATTATGTATCTATACAGCTTAAATTGGCTAAACGATCATAATGAGAAATATTTTTCTGTCGGAGAGTTAGGTGATTGTGTTTTAGTCTAAAATTTATCTTCTGTGTTTTTTTATTCTCTATTCTATTATTTTCCTCCATTTTATTTCTGTATTAATAAGCAATTCTGCTTCTCTGCATTGCTTTTATTTATAGCAACACCGCCAGCTTCGCTGCTGTGATCATTAAAATACCGCTTTGAAGTTATACGAGGAATATTATTGGACAGACCTTGACATTCGGAGCAGAGGAGTCGCCTGGTCGGTTATAAACGTCATCTGGTCATGGTTCAAAGTTTCATATCCCGTTCCAAATTTTGAGAGGTGTTCCTTCTTAATATCTGTTATATTGTTGCTTTTTTCTATTTTTCATTCGCCATTCTGTTCGCCATTTATTGTTCTGTCACCAGAACTCATAACTGGCGAACGATAGAGACATAAAATTTGTACATGACATTATGGGGTGAATTTCTAAGTCAATGAGCTATCTCCAACATTAAATAATTATTATTTCTTAAGAAATGTAATTAAAAAACGAAAATCAAGACAGTGTTTAACGTTTTTACTTAGTTTTTAGACAATGATTTCTACGAACGAAGATGATTTGTACACAATCTTAAAGATCAGACAATTATCTTTTTAAATGCCATATAATCTTAACCCCAATTTTAATAAACGTTCCAAAATCATTTCAAACATAATTTGTAACAATGCTTTCTATCATTGTGAATAAATTCAAACCAATTTATTACTTTATCAAATCCTTCATTCAACGTGTTTTTAGCCTCTATTAAAAAGTTATGATAAAAATATTGTTTTCTTTGAATATTAACAGAAAAGCAAAATTTTTAATTCCATTCTAATTTCGTAGCATGTACAGTCGCGCGGGAATAAAAAAAGAATTCACACAGCATTTTTCCGCCTCTAATCATTTTATCTTAAACCAAAAGATACCAATTTTCAGAAATAACGTCTAGTAATAGATTCCATGTCTAAAAAGTTCAACAAGGGTCTTCTACATTTTTATAATTGCACTAGCTTCAAAATTTCCAATAGACACACATATTTTCTTAAAATATTTCTAATCCACATAAAAATTTATACTGGAATTCCAAGTTTCATCTATTCAGCGTTTTTGGTTTGGGAATAATAGGTAAATGAAATGTTTAACTATTTATATATATTATTAAAACCTTATAAATTAAAGTGGTGCAATATTAATCGATTTATTTTTTTAAGCAACAAATTTTTCCGATTCTAAAATATAGAACATTATTTTGAAAATAACATTTAAAGTGCGAATTAATTTAGAATACTAATACCGACAGACGACCGTTTTATGTCGAGAACACAAAATGTCAAGTATCTTTCAATCTATTATTGGTATATTAACCAAAATTAATATCCTGGGGTAAGTTTTCATGAGAAATTATTTATGGCATCAAAAAAGGGTGTTCCGATTGAGAATTTTGAAGTAAGTGCCATTTTAAATATGTAGATGACCCCTTAAGAGAATTCCAACCTTAAAATCTTTTAGAAAGCGTTATTTCCTGTAAAACGGTATCTTTAGCTTTAAGAAGCAATGTTTGGCGGCGCAATAATGCTGAGTGGATCCATTTTTTTTCCGCGACTGTACCTATTCCAATATATATGCATTGCAAACAAATGGCGTTAATTACTCTCTCTATGCTATTTTTCATCTGTTTTTGAAATTTTTAAGTAATCCTAATGAGTGTGTAAAATCATTCAAAATTATTGAGTGCGGTTATTATTGAGGGAAAGAGACTAAGGAAAAAAGGAAGAACACAATGCTGTGTTTTTTGGTCAGTCACACAAATACTGAAAAGAAAAGAATTGTACTCTGGATAAAAGCAATAACAGACCTGCCAACTCTCCCACTTTTGGTGGGAGTCTTCCAGCATTTTAACAATTTCTCCCGTCTCCCAATTATCACCGATTTCCTCCAGCATTTTAGTATTTTCGAGAAATCGAAACAAATAAATAGTAATAATGAAAAAAGCAGTAAAAGAGCGACGACAGACAAATCCAGCGCTTGCCGCGACCACATTCTCCTCAAATTTCGAATGCGTGCCATCATTCCGCTACGGATTCTTCATTAGCTCTTTGCCGCGGTATCTTGTCCAGGCTTGTTGACTAGTGACAATTGCCATGGATTTTCGGCCCATCCGCTGCTTCGACTGTTTAGCGCGCTAGGGAGGAAACAGGGAGAATTTGTTTATCTCTTCTGCCGATCTTATCTTGTCGTGTTAGGGTTATCGCCAAAATAATTTTGAATTTTTTTGTGCGTGCATTTCTTGTTCCACCAGTCCAGATCTGATGTCAGCGAAAGAATCTAAAAAGAAATACCATACTGTATTTACCAATGCCTATTCCGTGGAATATTCGTTTATTATCGCTTCGTTGAAAGATAATCGTGTACATTTTGTACCATTTGCACGTGTGATTTCTCAATTGCTTCCTGCAGCAAGTATGACATTTGTAAGCATATCGGACGGCAAGAACATCAGGATAATGCTCAGATATTAGGCACGAATAAAAATTAGTTTTTATTAATAAACAAAATGATCATGGTGTTATTCAAGCAGAATCCTTATTTACCGCATTTATTGCGGAGAACAACCTTCCAATTGCATATGCTGATGAGGTTGGACCGTTGTTCCGTAAAATGTTTCCGGGCAGCGAGACCGCAAAAAGTATGGCTGTGCACGTACAAATACCTCAGCAATCATTGCAGAAATGGGAACACTGAGAAAAATACTATTATTTCTACATTAAAGAAGGTGCCATTTTCCATTGCCACTGATGCTAGTATTAAAGGTACCAATTATATCCACTGGTGGTGACATTCCACAATAAAGAAACTCAAAAAATTGAATCAAGTATTTTGTCAACTTCTGCATTAGAAGATGACATCACAGGAATTAATATTGCCAATCTGATATTAAATGAATTGAAGACTAACAATATTCCATTAGAACATTGTTTGGCATTAAGTGCAGATATTGCACCAGTGATGATAGGGAAAAAAGTTTGGTGTTGAAAGCATTTTATCAAATGAAATTAAGCATTTGATTGCCCATGTCACCTAATCGATTTAGCACCTGAGAAGGGTGCATCCTGTTTCCCTACAAATATTGAAGACTTTTTCGTTAATATATATTTTTATATAGAGAAAAGCTCTAAAAGAAAAGAAAAATTAAAAATGTTTCAGTCCATGCATGATGCTGAAAGTAAAAATAAATTAATACATGTGTGCACACGTTAGTTTTCCTTAAGTCGTTGTTTAGCAAAATTAGTTGAACAAAGGAATCCATTGGCATCCTTTTTAAAAGCAGAAATTCACAATTATGGCAGCAGCAGTAGCAGCGCTAGTGGACTGAGGGATTATAAAATCCCGAAATTAAATCAATCCTATTTAAGCTCATCTAAGTCTGAAGTTGGGAAATAAAAGTGTTTGTACCCAAGGAGAAAACATGTTCAAATGAAAGGAGCTGAAATACAATTGCATCATCTGCGTCTGAAGTTCAGAAGAAAGAAAATATAGTGTCCAAAGAGTAAACTTGTTATTAAAATAAAAGGAATGCGGATTCATTTGCTTCATCTGAATCAAACATATCAAAACTTAAGAAAATAAAATTATCACATGATGTAAAGAATTCAAAGTCAGAAAATAGTGGAATTGCCTCACGAGAAGAAAGATTGTTTTTATTTATTTCATCAAATTTTAATAAAGCAGTGTGTTTCTTCTTGTTAAACACCCTGCCTTTGTTCGAAATTCCAAATCCGGACTATAGTCAACTACACCCCATATTTATATCTTACGTAAATTGTTACTGGATATGCTGACAACATTTTTTTCAAAGTTCCTTTTGCCATCCATTGTTAATTCAGCTAAAAGTTTACTTGACATCAACTATAATGAAAAAGCTAAGCAAAAGAGTGATTCTGATTTAGTGATTGCCAATTCTACTTCTAAAATTGTTGCAACTTTGAAACCTGATAAAAAAGAGGTATTTTTCTCCACAATTAGACTCTATTTCTCAACTGTATGTGATTATATGAAATGTAAATTTCCTTTTGAATGTGATATCCTTCTGAGTGCAGAAGTTTCTGATATTAATTCGATTGTTAATGCTTCATTTGTCAGATTAAAATTTTTAGTTCACAAGTTTCCTTGTCTTTTAACCTTACAGTATACGAACTTTGACAAAGCAATTGATTCCTTACAGAATGAATTTGTGCATTTCAGATGGTTAATTTACCAGATGAAATAAAAGAAGAAAAAAAAATATGGATATACAATGGTCAAAAGTTGCAAAATTAGTGGGTTCTGCTGGAAAATTAAAATATGAAATTTTATCAAAATTTATGATTTGAATTTTGTCCATCCCACACAGCAATGTATAGTAAGAGCAGAGTTTTAGCTTAGTTACTAAGATACACACAAAATTTAGATCATCACTTTCAAATCAGACTTTGTTATATTTGTTGACTGTTAAGTCAAGAATGCAAGAGCCTTGTTTCAAAACAAAATTTGATGTTCAATTTTTAAAGAGAGCAAAATCTGCAACAATTTTTTCTTTAAAAGAGTAAAAGTACATCATCATGTAATTTGTAAAGATGAATTATTTGTACGTAGAATTCAACTGTAAATGTGAAAAAAAACTTTAATCAAGAAATATATATATGAAGAAAAGTAAATCAAAAAAATATATCTGCAGTACAACAAAAAAATATATAAGGTAAGTCAATAATTTATATTGGTAATATTGTCTAGATATAAAATATGTATGGGAGAGTGACAACTAAAAGAATTGTCTTTTAAAACACTGATCAGATTATTTTAAAAACCCAGCTAAAGAATTTTTAAAAATAAATGCATTTTCAGTTATTTTGTAAAAAAATAAAATTTTGAAAAAAATATAGCCAAAATAAAAGATTGTCTCATTAGGCTAATTCCACCTTATATGTACATGAATTAATTAAAATAAATGTTGGCCCTGCGGCGCATTTGTGAACGTGAATGTATAATTAAAAATGCCTCCCTCTTTCTCAAATCTGAAAGTTGGCACATCTGCAATGAAAACAAAGATATGAGATAGCTTCTATTGTTGCCGTAATAATGATGGGGTGGGCAAAATAGAGTGCCCAGGAGTGCTAGAATCGTTTCAGGTTGTTCAAACTAAGGAGAGAAAAATATAAGAAGGTCTTAATTGTTAGCCGAAGGGGTCAGACAACTCGGGGATGGACGATCGAAAAGCAACGAAAGACTCTGCTACGGGAAGCAAATTTAATAATTTTAAAACCATTATAAGTACTTCTGAAAATATTTTTAACCTGTACAATACTCGATACATCAGCTAGTGTTTAATAAATAAAATTTGTGTAATATTTCAATAACGTCATTAAAATACGAATAATTAAATAAAGCCAATAGCATTAGCATTATCTAATTCCAATACATTATCGATTTACAAAGAAAACTCAGAAAATAAATAGAAGACAGCGAAAGTCAGAATAAATCTCAACAAGTTATTAAATTTCGTACACATGCTAACATTTCATAATAAAAAAGAATATTCTCTTTTATTCGATTACTTCACACATGAAAAAAAGGCAATGCAAATGCTTGTACATTATTTAAATTTTAGCGTTTTGTGACCATTTTATTCAAGCGAGAGTGAAAATAATACAAAACTTCTAGCGCGCTTGGAAGTTTTGCGAGACAAAATCAATTTTCTTTCGTAGAAAATTTCAATTCCTTAGTTATAACGCATCAAGTAATTATTGATTTGAAAATGTTGTAATTACTTGTAAGAAGACATTTTAAGTGCGAAATGCATTTAAAATCTACCACCGTCATTTACACTTTAGTATAGAACTCCGCTATTTAAATGTGGAGAAGACCTCTTTTATAATGCTAGCACGAAATGTCTAATATCTTCCTATCTTTTCATTTTATATTATCCAAAATTGAAGATTTACTTTAAATTTTCAAGAGGAATTTATTTATTTCATCGAAAACGGTAGTTGCGTTTGAAAATTTTTAAATTAGTGAAATTTTAAGTATGTTAATTATCCCTTATAAAATTTTTAACATAAATTCTTTTAGTATACGTTATTTCCAGTAAAATGCCATTTTTGGATACGATTAAGAACAACAAAATAATTCTGGGTGCTTCTTTTTTCCACGCGACTGTACGTATACAAAACTAAACATTCAAATTAGATAATATGCTTTTAAATGTTCTACCACTATTTTAAGACAAAAAGTTTCTTTAAAAACTTTTCAGAATAATGACAATCATACTGTCACTTATTATTGCCTCTGATTTATTTAAAGCTTGGAGTTTTACATCTAGGCTGGTAAAAATGAATGTGTGTTGTTATTTAATATGGATGAATTACAAAACCAATGTGCGTCACCCATCCTTTAAAGCAGCGGTTCTCAAACTTTTTCAGTCACGGAGCACCTTTGAAATAATAGAACGACAAAATAGCATTGATGATACAAGGTAGTTTCGTCATTTAAGCTAGCAGGACATTAGATTTCACCGTTTATTTTTTTCTGCACTAATTTCCCATTGCAGACAGAAAACACACACATGAAAGAAAAAAATTTGGAAATAAATTTAGGGCAAATATTGCAGATCCACAATTAGTTATTTTATTAATTTTGCATCATTACATTTCTTGCAAATTTTTACTTGGTTTCGTGAAACAGAAATTTAATAAGAAGGATGAAGCTGTTTTGATTTGCACAATGAGATTGTATCTGGCTGAATTTCGGATAGTTGCAAATGAATATCTTGCTCTGCATTGAGAAGTGATCTGTATTTTGTTTTAATAGCGGTGTATGCTGAGAATCCTGTTTCGACTGAATAAGTGGTTGCGAAGGGCAGGAGAATAAGATTCGCTTTATCTGATAGGACTTTAAGTTCATCTTTTAGCGTACATCAAAAATCTGAGATTGATTTCTCAGTTTTAAACTTTGATGTTATCGCTGTATCTGATGTCAAAGCAAGCAAGCATTCATATTCCTGTGGTGTCAGAGAGGATGGTTTTTTGGATATAGAGTATGGTTCTACAACTCAAGCGTTTTCTTTTAAGTTTTCATGCAATCTTTTTGTAAAATAAGAGTTGAAATCATCAATCTGACACAAAAGATGAATTTCAAACTCGTTTAAGATATCCGCAGGAATGTCTGATTCGAGTTCTTCTCCAAATCCTTTTGTTAGTGGAAAACAATCCAGGCTTCCGTTTTTGATGTAGTCTACCCAATACTTCAGTTTCTTTTTAAATCCTTCCACTTTATCAGTAGCGTCGAAAACAGTTACTGATTTTCCTTAAAGTGAGAAACATAAATCATTAGTTTTTTTAAAAAATATCTGCCGAATACGCCAATTTCATTAGCTAACGTTCATCACACAACTTCTCTCCCAAAGCAAAATCATTGTCTCTCAGGAAGATTCCGACTTCATTCCTTAGTTCAAAGAGGCGAATTAAACTTTTACCACGGAAGAGCCACCTTATTTCTGGATGAAGAAGTAAAGACGTATGCAGACTCTCCATGTCATCACATAAGATTTTGAACAACCTGTTATTCTTAGGTCGTGAGTTTATAAAATTTATTATTTTAACAGTTTCAGACAGTAATTCCTTTTTAAAAGGTGGCATTTTCTTCATTGCAAGAGCATGTTGATGAAGTATGCAGTGGACGCTGCTGCACCCCTTGGCTTTTCCTTTTATTTTTGCGACTGCACCAGACATCTTACCAGACATAGCTTTCGCTCCATCTGTGCACACATCAACACAGTTATCCCATAGGATGCTATTCTCCACGAAAAATTCATCTAACAATTTAAATATTTCAGTGCCAGTTGAGGTAGACGGTAATGGCTTGCAGAGAAGTAAATCCTCATGAAAAGAGTCCAAATATGGATAGAGTAAAATTACCATTAATATTGCCAAACCAGCAACATCGGTTAGTTCACTCATTTGAAGCGAAACTTTGGTGGATTTTATACGAGAAATTAAAGTAGCTTTCACATTCTCTGCGAAGTCCCCGATTCAACGCAACATTGTGTCATTTGACAAATGAATTGTGTCTGTCACTTTCATAGCTTTTTTGTCAAACATGCATTCGATAACGTCTTTTACACAAGGCTTGATAATGTTTTCAGCAACGGTGTGGGCTTCGCCAGCTCGAGCAATTCGGTAACTGACTAAGTAAGATACCATCAAAGCCTTTTCGTTGACAGTTTTTGAATGATACGATATACATTTCTGAACTTTCCTGAGTTTAATATACTTCCTTCTAAAAAAGTCAGTTGGTTTATCCCTTCATTCTGGATAGACCCCCTCAAAATGACGACGCATTTTTGCTGGAAACATTGAACTGTTCGGAAAGACTTTGACACAAATTAAGCACTGAGGTTTATTATTAGTGGTCTCAGCGAACTCAATATCCAAATAAGAATCGTGATACTTTCGTTTTAAAGTTTTTTTTTAATTCTGGAACTTGTATCCGAGGAAGTAGAGCTATGCAACTTGTTCGATAGTTCAAGATCAAGAAGTTCTGTTGCATCCGCAGTCAATGATTCATCCGAAAAACCAGCTTGTACAGTAGCAGTAACACCTCTATCTTCTTTCGCACTACAATTAGAAAGCAATATGAACATTAGCTATATATAACAACAGCATAAATTCAATAAAAAGTTTAAATAAGATATTGCATCTAAAAAGATTCATTGAGGGTTTTTTAAAAGAAAATTACTGTAAAATTGTAAAACTTAAAAAAATGCTATAAAGCAAAATCTTACACGAGAATAGTAAAATTTTATTTTTAGGGATTCTAATTTTTCAAGATTTTAAAATATCGTAATGATTTTAAACATTTTGATACAGGAAAAAAACAAAACGAGTACATACCTCTTAGATGTTGATGTTTCCACGTCTATTCCAGTTGGCTTGGCAGAAGTTTTGATGCTTTTAAGGACCCCGTCTCCAGATAGCTATCCCCTTTGAAAGAAAATCGATGTTATTCCCCGTATGACTACTTTAGTATTTGAAGAAATCTCCTTAAGACAGATATTTTGTCATCAAAACGAAAAACCTGAGAAGCTACAGAAATAATAAATTACATACAATGAACTTTATAATTTGTCGGTTCTCGACTGAATGTTGACTGAAATGCAACTGATTTGAGAAGTGAGTAAACAACCAGTTTTATATGCAATAAATATTTTTTAGATACTTCTCTGGAAAGGCATCGAAGCTCATTGTTCCTGCAAACGTGGAGACAGTGAGTGGGGTCTAGCCCCTATCTGGCTCCGTGTTGTCTGTTGTTGCTTTTTGGCGTAAATTTGTTTTGTCGACTGGTGGGCGAGAAACTGACACATTGAATACCGACTACCTTTTTATATAGTCAATGTTTCACCTGGATCGGTGAAAAATGATTTATACTAGATTATTTGCTACACACAGAGAGCGCAAAAGGTCATAATATTAAAATATTTTTGTTCCATTTTTTTAGTGAAAAATATTTTTAATTTCAAAATATGTTTGATAAAAATATTTAAATTTAAACATGTCCTACCTCTACGCGGAGCACTGGGAATTGTTTTGTGGAGCACTAAATGCTCCGCGGAGCACAGTTTTAGAAACTCTGCTTTAAAGTATACAACGACCTTTTGGGACCCAATGTAGATATCTGATTTAAGTCATACATATAATGTTGCCTTCAAAGAAATCGGGAAGAGAATTATTCTTTTTTTCAATGTTTCTTTCTTTATCTGAGGAGTACAATTCAGTATTATTGCGTTCAAATTATGTACGTTCAAAGCTACACTCCAACAGATTAGCCATTCTTTAGGGGTGAATTGTTGAGTGTCTCTCTCTGTAATGAAATTGCTCAGCTGAAATTCTCAGTAATACATTAATTTTTCAAAGATTTCCGCATTTGAACTTAACAAGTTGATAGATTGGAGAATCTTGAGGCAGTTTTAAATCCTGCTCAAGAATAGGAAGAATGATTATAATAGCCGATTTCCAGGAATTCAGGTAATAAATCAGATTCATCCACCTATTAAAATGATTTATAGGAAATAAGTAATTGATTTAATTGGAAGGTTCATGAATGTAATATTTTTAATTTCATTAGGGGCCTAGTTTTTCAATTTCGTGAGAATTACAATGCTTTGAACTGAAGTGATAAAGGGTGGTGTAGGTTTATTTTTTTGACAATTATGGGGTTATGTAATGTTCCTACTACTATTTATATCTGTTAATTATCAGAATGTTCAGTAATTTCTTGAAAAGTGATGGCAGGAACAATTGCTTCCTTTGAGTTAGAACAAACTAAGCTTGAGGGACATAAAAGCGGGTAAAGACTGGTATCAAATATTGGAATAAACAAATCAATAAAAAAAGATCTCAAAATTCTTACATGAATTTCTCACTGTACTACGAATCTGATCACAGAACACTACAGTAATGTTTAAGTACAACAGAAAGTTTGCAGCACTTCTCATTTCTGAACTAACGAGTTCCCACCGAGATATTTATATTTTCAGCCCCTAACTACTAAAAATTAAAATAAATTTATTTTTATTGCCTTAATATTATAATTAAATAGAGATTGACTGTTAAAGTTTCTCCTTTTTTTATTAGGAAATAGATAGTGACTTTCCGGTGTCACATCACATGAAAACAGCTTTTCCTGTTTCAAAAAATGTTGAAAGATGTCGAATTTGAAATTATTTACTCCTACGCGAAACGGATTAAATATGTGCTGCCATCAGATGAGGATTATAGAAGCGAGTCTTTATTCAGCAAATGGTTCATGTCGGAAATGTCCATTACTGATAGTTAATAGTAAAATATGAAACTATACTACTATGTTATGTTAGAATATGAACACACCCAAAATATGCTTATAAAACTATTTCCTTGTTACTAAGCTTTTATTTACACTTACGAAAGCAAACAATTTTATTAAGCTTTAAAATCCATGATTTGCGACGTTCGCTTTAAATGAGATGTGATCTGTGTGAACAAAATTCCTTAGTAAGAAACCTGGTAAAAGATAAGAAAGTATATTGCCAAAAAGTAATACTAATTTTACGCTTCTATTCATTATTTCTATATAGAAATATATCCATACTTTATTAAATGCATCAATTGGATTCTTCTAAATATTTTTGAAAGATTTAAAAAATAAACGAAATCTATACAAATAAGAAAGGAGAATGATTTAACATAGTTCTAAAACTAATTCATAGAACTGAAAGGATTGCGAGACACTTTTGAACCTACATAGAAATCTGGCTCTCTTTATACAAAATGCATTGAAAATAAACTCGAAAATAAACCACCAATAAGGTCTATTCCGATAGAAAAAAACGAATTTTTCTGGAAACACGTTCCGTCTGTTGAATAGGACCTTAAAGGCAGATAGCATGGATTTGACTTATTTCAATTAAAGGGAAGTCAATATTTTTCACATTTTGAATGGGGCGTTGCGCGTCTTCGCGGGGTGTCTCTCAGAAACATTTGTGACTAATCAATAACGCTATTCTCCTTGAAACTCTCCTAGATAAAATATTATTGAAATCTTTCTGACCATCTTGCTAGAGAAGAGATTAAGCTGTCAAGTCTTGGAAAATCCATTTGAGTTCCATTTTTGTGAGGTGTATTTTCAGAGGCACTATAGAAAACAATTAGTAAAATTAGGAGGAAAGAATCATCAAAGTAAAATAGTGGCCAATATAAGCGCAAGTTATTTTTTATGGATATGGCAGTAAGCATTTAGACTTTGCAAATATGTAACCCTGTGCAAAAGAAAGTAATTTTGATCCGTTTGCAAGATGAGAGCATGATTGAATTTTTGACTTTTTATTCACTACTATTGATTACTTTCGAGTCATCCCTTAAGCGCCTGCGTTATCCTCATGTATAAAATCCGAAAAAGTCAAGGGTGATTGCGCGTTATTGGCCACTAGTGCTTTTTAGCAAGAACTATATATTCTTTTTATGCGAAAAGCATTTCCTATTTATCTTGATGATATAAGAGTATATTTTGGCCAAGATATTTTTTTAAAAATATTCTGAACTTGCCGGTTAATGAAGTACATCAATGATTATTTTGATGAGAAAACAAAGTTGTTATGAACACTTTTGATTTAAAACACGCCGTTGCCACGATAAAAAAGAATCTGTCATCAGATCCAAGCAGAAAGAGAAAAGTATATAAAAATTGGAGATATCATTAGATGAACAGGGTTAACAGTCATTCTATTAGCAGAAAGAAAATATATTAAAATTCAATTCGGAAGAGTAACTGAGAAGAAAATATATCTGTTATTTGCTGCAGATGTGGGAAGCTTGCGCCAAATACATGTTGACTCGTGCATTTTAAAAGAATATAAAGCACTGAATTTAGAAATTGATTATTTCACTATTAAAATATGCGACGGATAGACCTATTATTGTTTATCCTTAAGCAAAAGGCGTTTATTTACTTTTGGGTTACATTAAAATTCCGTTTTGAAGTTATACTGAGATAATACCGGACAGACCTTGTCATTTATAGGGCGGCTTTAGCCTGATGATCCGGAGAGTTTCTGTTCCGAAGCCTGATTCTTTCGAATATACGCCGTGTATGTTGGACCACATGCTCTCTAAATCTGATGGAAGGTCAAATGACTTCCAGCTGTTGTGGAGTGGAATTTCGGAGTGCAAGAACCGGTTGATTGGTCGTAATCGTCTTCTGACCATAATTCAAAGTTACATAGCTCGTTAAGAAACTGCAGATGAGTTCCTCTTTGTTCTCTTTTACCCTTCTGCCTGTTTTTCTGATTCCAACGTAAAATGCGACAAATTTGCGACAAAAAATAAAGCTCTTATGTCTTCGTATTCGTGAGTGTCTGTATAATTTTAGATTTTGCTTTTCTGTAGGTTCTATTTCTAAATCTGCACGAATGACTGAAGTCCGTAAGTCCCAAAAATCACTTGCAAAGGTACGAAGGAGATTGCTTTGTATGATCTGCATTTCAACTTGTTGGTTTTATTTCCGAGATCCAGAATCAATGCAACGTACGTCAGTATAGATCTGATTATCTGTTTATATACCTAAACTTTGTTATATAAACATACTGAGGAGTGTCTTCCTATCGGAGGGTTAGGTAATTGTTTCTTAGCCCTAAAAATATGTTATGTTTCATGAACGTCAGCTCTAAAGCTTTATATTTGTATGCTTTATCGCATTACTGTTTGTATTTTAGTTTCAATATATTGATTTGTTCTGTGATTTTTCTTCTTTGCAAAACTCTTATTCATGGCATCACTACCAAACGTCGCGACTTTGTTTTCGTCACTTTTTATTATGATTTTGGAATGTATTCTACTCTTAACCTCCGGCATAATCAGTGCGTATTGTAAGGAGCATCTTCTCTCAGAACATTGTAATCGTAATCCTGCATCACATCTCCATTAATTTCTCTTATGACGAGTCACGTTGTATCCGCATTCTTAGAAATAGATGATTCTGCAATGGTGTGACTTTTCTGTGCAAATTACATTGGTAAAATATTATCTTTGAAACAAGCAATTTTTATTTCCTGTACATTTTCCAGATAAATCAACGTCTTGTAGAAGATTAAGATTTAGAAGATTATTGATTTCGCTTTATTACACCGAAGTGCCTTAGTTTCTCACATTTAATATTATAAGGTAGGTTCCCGAAGGTTTAGTTTTGGCATCCGTTTGCTGCATATGAGATAAAACATGCCTAAGAATGCCATTTTTTCAAATCTCGTTCTTTCATTCGTTTTGCTTATTGATCCCTTCGTTGCTTACTATTCTATTTCTCCTTACGTAAATGTATTAACTTTACGAATAAATCAATCCTACATATATTAGTAATCTTCCAGAAGTCTATTGGATAGTTATTTGCTATAAACATTCATCGTAAATATAATCACAATTTTTGGAAACGGTGAAAGTTTTCCAAAAATATTTTTACAAGGGGTCTTCGAAAATTTACTTTGAAGCTAAGATTTTTTTATTTGTAAATCACCGAAACTTTCTTGATATTTAGATCTTTTATCTTCGTTTTGTAAATGATTTTCATAAAATAATTAGATTCCTTATCCTCTGAATCATCATCTGATAAATCCCCAATGTCCCCCCTCATAATAGCCCCCATTACGAGCGTCTCATGCGACAACACCCCGTTTCGAGGCATGGACACGAATTTCTGCTTACTTATCCGACCACAACTCATCCGTGAACTCGCGGTGTCTCCCTGTGTGTATTCAGAGTTTGATAGATGATCTTCTTCGAAATGCTTCTTATCCGACGCAATAATGTCGTCACTGGCCTTCTCAACCGGATGGGCGAACCCACCCGGCGGCCGTTCAGAGGGGTTGGGTGGCCGTTGCTAGGGGTTATTTTAACATTAGTTCTGTGGGCCGAAAAATCCGTGCCACGAAAACAACTGCATTTGGAAAATTTTGATCGAAATTTGTGCTCTTCTGAACTGGGAAACATATTTGCGGGCACTGCTGACTGGGGCTGCTAAGAGAGTTTACTAGTGGTGAAACTTCACGAATCACTTTGAAGAACAGTAAATGATTCTTTAAAATGATATTTTATTCTTTATTTTTATTTGTTAATGTATTGTATTTTTGTATTATGTGTTTTATTTTATTTCTTATGTTTATACTGATTGTATTTGTTGGATGTTTATACAATGTATCACTTTTTCGTACTCTTCCACGCCGACAGTTAATACGCACCATATCCTATGCGTGAGTAGGTCGGCGTGAATAATAAATAAAATAAAACAGTAAAAGTTTATTGCAGACATAATATGGATGGATGAGGCATGCTTTACGGCAATGAATGTTATATGCAAATGGCAGAATGTCCTTTAATGAGGTATATTCTAGAGGAAATTCTAGATATGTTTTCGATGTTAGCGAAATCAAGTCGGCATTTCGGTTTAATGTTTGGTGCGGAATTTCAATCATAGGCTGATCGGGGGGTCTATAGTTTTAATTAATAATTATATTTAAAATGTGTTATGTGGCAACAAGAAGAATAATTGAAACTATGATAGATAAGTTCTACTTTCTTCACAATTTATTAAAGAATCAGTTTACGAAAGAGCTATTAAACAAATATGACTTATGACCTCTAATGTGTGCAAAATGTGATTTTTTACAAAATCGATGATTCTCGAGAATTTTGTATTTTCCTTTTCTTCCGTATCTAATATAGTTTTCGAGTTGGAAAACGCAAACTTAAAATTTTGATGTCAGGGTGGCGATATAAGTGCATAACCACTTTATAATATCTAGACACCACATTTAGGACAATAACTGTCTCTTATCTGAAGTTAAGGGAGAGATAGGGGACTCAGGAGTATAGTGGGTACTCTGTATATTGAAAAAAATTATACCTGTTATTTTTATAGTACGGGTCGAGATTTTGTTCTGGCAATCAATATCTTCAGACCATGTCTGCCACTGGTGACTCCTGAGTGACTAATTATTCAAAACGAAACTTCCGAAAGTGCAACTTTACATGTTAGCGAATCTTTTCAAAAAGTATTAAATTATACTATAACAGATGCTTGAAGGTGTTGAACTGGGAATTTTATATAAGTTGCCCTCTATATATGGTTCTGAAGTTGTGAAAGAAATATTAGGCTACCTTCAGCGCATACGCAGTAAAAGAACTTACTACAAATGTTCATACCTTTTCGAATATTCAAAGTATTTACTTCCAATTTTTAGACAATAATACTCTGACATATTGTCACTTATTCTATAAGTTTCATACAATTTGGTTGTAAACGCTGCAAGTTATAAGCAAAAATCATGCGAAAAATTTGGGATTTTTTAAAGAAAACTTTTCATCTTCCCGAATATTCCAGCTTATTTTTACGAAAATGCATGTAAATATTGCGCATAACACACAAAATAATTGACGAAAGTTAGAAACCATTATCAGATTTGTGTGAAATAGGGTGAGCCAAAATCCCTTTTCGATATCATCAATTTCTGGTCGATCCCAAAATTTCCTTGTGACATAATCTTCGATGTACACTCATGTCCATAAATTAAGGATAATTCAGAATCACACAGAAATTGAACTCTAAAATAAAAATTTCACCTGTAGAATTATCACACACATCTTGAAGAAGAATAGGCAGATTACAGGAAGCCACCAGATGGCACGGATAGTACGTCACAATGACGAGAGTGTAAGAGAGGGGTATATAAGGAATGGTGGCAAAGAAGTAAAATTGTTCACAAGCGCTTTAAAAGCCTTTCAGTACAATAACCGCATAGTTATGGCACAAGGAAGCATTTGGATGATTTTTTACGTGGTAGAATTATCGGACGACTGGAATGCGGACGTACTCAGCTGGAAGTATCCGAGGAACTTGGAATCGCCCAGAGTGTCATCTCCAGGCTTTGGTAACGATTCCAAGATGATGGTAATGTGAGTAGATGTTACAGCACAGGTCGCCCCCGAGTTACAACGCCGAATGAGGACCGGTATTTGTCAGTTACTGCCAAAAGAAACAGACGGAGCACAGCATCAGACCTGTCTCGTCAGGTCTCTTCAGCTACCGGTACGACAGTTTCAAAGCAGACCGTGTACAGACGCTTAGGGCACATTGGTCTATATGCTCGTAGGACTGTCAGATGTGTTCCACTTACCGCAACTCACTGTCGCCTGCGATTAGCCTGGAGTAGAGAGCATGCATTGTGGACACCGCAACAGTGGTCTTGTGTCATGTTTTCCGACGAGTCCAGGTTTAGTTTGCAGTCTGATTCTCGCCGGACATTCATATGGAGAGCGCCAGGTACCCGTTACCACCAAGAGAACACCATTGAACGACACCGTTACGGTGGTGCAGGATGGCTCGTTTGGGGAGGAATTATTCTTGGTTCCAGAACTGACCTGCATGTTCAGAGTGTAACGATGACAGGCCACATCTATCGGGATGTCATTCTGGAACAACATGTACGTTTGTTTCGGGGCGCCATGGGTGCTGAATTTCTGTTTATGGATGACAACGCCCGTCTTCACCGTGCAAACATTGTAGACGAATGCCTTCAATCGGAGGATATCACCCGTATGGATTGGCCAGCATACTCACCGGACTTGAATCCAATAGAGCATGTGTGGGATATGCTTGGCCGACGAATTTCAGCCCGTCAACCCCTTCCCACCTGTCTACCGGAACTTCGGAGGGCATTGCTTGATGAGTGGTGTAATATTCCCCAAGATCAGATTGATAATTTGATACTCAGCATGCCTAGGCGTTGTAAGGCCTGTATTGCATCGTCCGGGAGACATACTCCGTATTAACCATCATACTAACCATGTTATACTGTTTTTTGTAAATAGGTTCTTTTTTGAAACTTGCTCCAGGGAGTAAAAATCGCAATTTTTATTAATTATGTCAAACATATAGCATCTGTTTTGCTCTTTACCTTTTGTTTAATAAATAGACTTTACAAATAAGTCAAATTTGTTTTGCTTCTGTCTCTTTCTTTGCCTGAACTTCATTATCCTTAATTTATGGACATGAGTGTAAATTGTGAGCTAAAAACTATTCTTTAGGTGGTCGAAGTTCGAGGAGATATTTGAAAAAATGTGAAAATTTCAAAAAGTGACGGCTATTGTGGCAAGCGCTGTATTATTTTAAATGCCATCTTCTGCCTTGGATGGCGTTTGCGCACCCATGTTCCAAGGTGATTTTAGATGTTTAACATATTCCTGACCTATCCTTTCATATTTGCCAGATATTTTTGAATCACCCTGTATATTCCTGTTATACAAAGAGCATTTTCTGCTGATCCTGATGAGATAAGAGTATATTTGGACAAAGATGTTTCGAGAAATTTATTTTTAACCGATGTGCTTTGCTAAAGTACATCGATAAATATTTTTACATGAAAGCAAAGTTGCAAAGAGCACTTTTGTTCTCAAACACGCAAAAGCCACCAACAGGATGTTGCCATCAAAGGAGAGCGGAAAGAGAGAAGGAGATGTGACTAGCAGAGATGAATAGATGAATGGGTCGAACTGTCATTCGAATCTTGACATCTACAGATATTAAAATTCAATAAGGGAGAGTAACTAAGAAGAAAATAGGTCAATTTATTTGAAAAAAATATGTGAAGTACAGACCTAACACTGTTTTTCCTCAAGCAAAAGATATTGGTTTATTTCTTTTTTACAACAAAATTTGTAATTTTTTGGGGGGATTTTCACTAAATGTTTCTGCGTATGTCCATTCAATTGGCAGGGACCTTGATGGTTCCGAGTTCGGAGGCATACTGCGGCGACAAGAAAGAAAGTTATACGAGGGACATTTTTAGACAAACCTTTTCAATCTTAGTGCTGGCCGATTCTACCGAATAAACGTCGTGTATACTGGAGCTCATACCATCTTAATTTGATCAAAGGTCAAACGTCCTCCAAATTTTGTGGAATGGAATTTCAGAGAGGAGGAGCCAGCTGATAGGTCGTAATCCTCATCTGACCATGGTTCGAAGTTATGCAGCCTTTTCCGACACTGGATAGTAAAGCCTTCTTATTCTCTATAATCATCCTGTCAGATTTCTGCTATATTTCAGGTGATATGGGAATTTTTTTAAAAAAAGAAAGCTCTCTTATCTTCATATATGTCGGTGTATGTATAATTTGAATATTGTTTTTCTGTTGGTTTTATTTCTAAATCTGTATAAATGACTGAAGTCCTAAATTCTAAAAGCGTGCTTGCCTATGGTACTAATGTTTTTGTTTTGTATGATCTGCAGTTCAAAACTTTGGTTTTATTTGCGAAACCCCAAGCGGATGTAACGTACGTCAGTATAGATCTGATTGTCTGTCAATACATCTAAACTGCTCCAACCACGCACAAGGAATGTCTTCCTTTCGGAGAGTTAGGTAATTGTGTTTTAGCACAAAATTTATCTTTTATGGCTTGAATGTTAGCTATAAACTCTTATGTTCCACATGCTCTATTCTTTTACATTCCTATATTTTATTTCAGTATTAATACGTTATTCTGTGATTTTGTTTCTCTGAAATGCTTTTATTTATAGCATCACCGCGAGGCTTTGCTACTGTGTTTCCCTCGCTTTTTTATTATTTTGTAATCATCTGAGTTTAACACCGGGCCGTCAATGCATATTGTAAGAAGCATCTTCTCCCGCTACTTTGTAATAGGAACCCTGCCTCATTTCTATTTATTTCACTTATGACGAGTCGCTTTGTATCCACACTCTTAGAAATACATGATTTTTCATAGGTGTGACTTTTTTATGTTGCTTATATAGCTAAAATATCATCTTTCAAACGAGCAATTTTTCCTTCCTGGACATTTTGCAGGCAAATCAACAACTTTCAGAAGATTGTATTAAATAAATAATTACCGATTTTTCACCTGAATTTCTTCAACCGGAATGCAACGTAATCAACACCGAACAAACATGTGGAGGAACGGGCGAGATTACATGGAACTGGAAGTTAACCAGATAAATGAAACTTTACTTTCATCTGACCATTGTCTTTTGTTTCAAACAAAATGTCAGACAACATGGAAACTATTACGGAAAAACTGAGCTATGCCGTAAAGGCATTAATTCGCATCTCAAATTCCTTGGATGAGATGCAGTCCTTAGGGAAAAAAGATTTAATGAACAAAATAGAAAAACCTGAAAATTCCTACTCCAATTTCCACTCAGCAGACTTTAAACTTCCTAAAGAATAAACAAAATTGAAAACTAATATTTTGAAACCAAAGATCTAGCGACAGAAATAAATTCATGCTATGCAAGCGCAACAATGTTTT
>BGPR01009095.1:6433-59540 GCA_013235015.1 Araneus ventricosus
TGGCCGTTCGAAGAGGTTTCACTGTATAATAAATTCTTGGTTGGATCTAAAAATCCTTATATGGGACAAATTTTAGTCCAGGACAAATTATAATAATTCCAGACAAAATCATACCCATGATGTTTCTATGACTTTGGTAGACTATGTTTCTCTTTATTTTATTTTGAACTCTCATGTACTAAATATATGTTTAAAAAAAAAGGAGATTCAAACCACTAATCCTAAATGTTTTAGCTTGATTTGTCTGTCTTTACATTATTTTTTAAAATTTACTCTTAATTATATAGCAATGATAGTATGCATGTTTAAATGCAGTAACTAAAACAATGAAAAGTATTGTTGCAAAATATACTTTAAAAAAATTATTAAAATTAGACGAAATTGCACAATATAAATTGGTATCACTGAAAAGTCACTTTTTTTTTATTTTAAAAGTGGTGTACAAAGCGGGGGGGCGCCCTTTGCAACAATATATAATAATATCTTATGGCAGAAAACTTTCAAATTTCGATTAATTTTTAATTATAAAATAGTGAAAAACCCTTTCTTACTGAGTACCTACCAAGAGAAGGAAATTAATACTGAACAAAGCACTAGGTTTCTGCAGTCGACAGTTTTGTTCACTATACTATTTTGTGTCCCAAACTATTCCTATTCGGAATGTAAAATGTGGTGGAATGCCAGAATATGAATAACCATAAAAATTCAAAGTCAAATTTATTTGAGTGTCTTGGTAAACAAATAATTTCTTGATTATATACAGCATAAAAATGTTATCAGTTATTCCTCCATCTCTAAGTCCATGCCAGTCCCCCGATGAGTGGTCGAACAACCCTCTTTTTCCGTGCAGTGCTTTTCACTGGCCATCCAATACTCACTCCTGAAAAGAGATAAACATTGTAATATCTACTATTTTTATAGTACTTCATCAATTGAAGCTAAAAAAATGCACAGCACCCACAAAAGCCTTCACAATTAATGCATAAAAAGATTAGAGAGCAAGCCACAGTCCCACAGAGTAAGGACTTTTTATTTGCCACAACCATGCATAAAAACATCACCAAAGAACTAAGCAAAAAAAAAACAGCATAACTGAACTTAGTGAAACTCTAAAGAAAGGCTTATAGGCTGAAAAAACATATTTTCCAATTTATTTCCATGCAAACAAGTGCCGATGCAGCAGTTAGGACATGTTGCAAAAGCTTTAGAAGCGAGATCAACGAATAGAAACAAAACTGTTTTTCACGTACCATTTACTATACAACTCATGTCCTCAGCACTGCACTTCCGTTCGGAAGGGTAAAACCTTCGGTATTTATCTTTTTAAGATGAAATAACACAATAGGAAATTACAATATTACACAAATTTAAATCATGCTGATTAGAAAGATGAAACTTTAAATTATTAGCAGTATGCCTTTATTTGTAAAAACAGAGGAAAAAGTCATATGTATATTTTGTAAGCAAAATAGTAATCTTGGGAAGAGATTAATATTTATTAGTTTCAGATCACATAGATTCCATAGATAATATCATGCATGGAAACCTGTGATTACATATAAGGACTATAAAAAAAGATGTTGGCTCAGACTTGAATTTGCATTATAATTTGAATGCTAGGCCAAACTTTTTAAAATGTTCCTTAAAGTTTTTTTTGTAATAAAATTGAAAAAAATTACCCCTCATGCCAATTTTATGAAGTGCACTATCGAGTTAGCAATGACAAGTATTCAGAATTTAGTTATTTAAACTAGGTAGGAATTATTGGAGATCTACTCAAAGAATATAACTCGACTTGGATTCATACACTTCATTACGCAAAATATCATTCATAAAATTCCATTTAGATTGAATCTAAATGGAGGTAGATAAGTTTCTTTAACCCTCTAAGCATTTTGTATGTATTTTTCCGTTTGCCATACTGAATTCAAAAGCCGATAATTCATGTTTATATGTTTAATTTATTAAACTATTATGGATAAAATATTCTTAAAATTTTAGAGACTAGATTAAATGCAAAATTATTCACTTCAAAAGCGAATTTTTACGACTTTAAAGCTACTACATCAAAATAGCAAACCGCTCAGAGGGTTAACACTGAAATCAAAATCAATTCTGTGGCAACAGCCATAAATTCATAATTTTGAGGCAAAGTGTTTTTAATTTCCTACATATGCTCAGTTTGCATTAATAAAGATTCAAACACATGCCATTTTCAGGACATCAGAATTTTTAACAAGCTTTCATTAAAATTGCACAGTAAAAATTTTAAAAATACACAGTCACTATATTTATATGGACAAATTATTATCCCTACTAACTTCCATTACCTCTGTTGTCACACTAGCTCAAACTTATTTTTGAAATAAATTCCCAGTAATGAGGTTAAAGAGTTAGCAAATTTAACATGCAGGAAATGAGACCCTTAGTAATTGCAATTTGATGAAATAGCAATAGCAATTACAATGCTAAACTGCCTTGATTTTGCCATTTTCTTTGGCGGGAGTAAAATGGATGAAGAATCCATTTTTAAAATTCTACCAGACTATACTAATTACTGTACATTAAAAACTATCAATTTATTTCACCACTACTCTAATTCTTGAAAGAACTTAATAGCGAAATGATAAATATTAAAACATTCATTCGACTAAAATAAAAATTACCTATTTAAATTTATCCTTATATTCATTATCTACATAATAATCTTTTTATCCAAATTACAGTATAAAATCCAACTTTAACGCAACGTGTATGGTATACAAATTTGATGCAAGTTCTAATTGTGCTCACTTTACAAAATTTATAGAGCATAAAAGGAAAAGGTGAAAGTATTCTGCCAACATTAACACATCTAACTTCTCTAAACTGGAGTGCAACTCAAATTTTTGACTTAAAATTTCGATGTCGGGCAATTCGAAGAAACGAGTTTATACGTTTTCCCATCGTAAACGTTTACAACGTCAAATAAGACGTTGCCAAAGTGTTGACACACAAAAAATTGCAACAAAATGTTACTCTCAAGATCATTTTAATGCAATCAGATTTTCTATATAACCACGATATTTGTTTCCTTTTTCAAGTTAACTTTCTCAGTAAGGACTACTCAATATACTAATTCAATTAACCAAAACACAATCTAATTTTTATTTTTACTAGCACAAAATTAAATGAACTATTTTAATATGTGTGAGGAGTGACGAATTTACATAAAATTAAATATTATATTAGAAGTGATCTTATTACAGCAAACAAAAAATACTAAATAAAAACAAACGAGCCAGTGTCTACAGATTTCTGTAACGTTTGCAGGTTAATTGCAGAAAAAAAGGATTGCAAATTTCTGAAACTTAACACCAACACCATATTTTAGTTTAGTTTACGTCTTGCTTCAAGCAATAAAAGAATTTTTTGGGGATGGATATAATTTTGTACCTTGGTCAGATGACGCGGACAACATCCAAGTTGGCAACCCCCCCCCTTTCAAAACTCGTGCCAAATCAGCAAGAGGACATTTCACAAAGACAGATATAACCTGCTGCAGTTCCATATACTCAGTGCATCTTTGGTAAAATCATGTTCAGAACCCAAAACCCTGCCAGGCAGGCCATAATAGCCTCGTCAAATTTTAGGAAGTTGAATAGAGAACATTCTTTATGTGTGCCGAGTACAAATTCTGTTATTTACTGTCCACTAGACTTCTATTCATGAGAGAACACCAATATAAAATGAATGCAAAAACCCTTCTTTTGTAACATACTAGTTATAATATTTAAGTTTATGCTCCGTGAATATCTTTTTAAAGCAAAATGTTTTATCACTAATTTTGTGACTTTAATTTTTGTTTCAGAAGCAAAAGTCTTGTGATTCAATGTCTGACGCTAAAAATCATCCCAGATCGATCAATCAAAATCAATAACTGACAAGAAACGAAGTCAAAATAAAATTTTATCCTCATTTCTTTTCATTTCATCAATTTTTCAAACTTAAAAGCATTCAATGGGTAAAACTATGAAACACTGAGATTAATTTATATAAATGTTGAAAATGAAACAAAGTACGAAAGAAAGAGAGGAAAAGTAAATTTTCTATGATTTATTTGTATATAAATGCCTTTTCCATGTTACACATACCTACAAAGATATCTTAAAAAGCAACAAAAGTTGGGCTTTTTTTAAAAAAATGTTATACAAACAAATGCAAATATGGACGAAACATTTATGATCTAAAATTTTAAACTTAAATGTCATTTAGAGATCAAACTAAAAAAAAAAAACCAAACAGAAACTGGCATTTAAAAAAAAGTGTATTGATATTTACAGTGCCCCTAGAAAACATTCAAATTGCACACACAGATTTCTTTGGGAAAATATATCTGTACCATTAGATAGAAATCATTCAAATTTCTTTTTTAAACCTTAATCACATTTTTAAATAGTCTTTCATTTCATTCATAATACCATAAGTTGTTTTTTTTTCCAAGCAGAAAATCAAAATTAACTGACTAGAAAGGCAATGTAAGTTTTTTTAAAAATGTAAATTCCTCAGCAGCTTATATTTTTAGCATATTTTAAGGAGATTAAACAAAACAATTCCAGGTACTTTTCCGTTAGCCGGGCACAAGCAAAAAATCGCCAAATAATGTAGAATTCCGCAAAATTTCTTACATCCATTCTCTGGGCGACTTGGCTCGCGTTTGATTCACAACTGGCGACATTTGCGCCCGGCTAACGGAAAATCGCTTCTTGGCGACTTGACTGTTCACAATTGGCGACATTTGCGCCCGACTTGGTTCGCATTTGGTTCACTTGGCGACATTTGCGCCAAATCTCTTCGCTTGGCGACTTGGCTCGCATTTGGTTCACAATTGGCGACATTTGCGCCCGGCTAACGGAAAAGTACCCAATTCCATAACATATATTAGCAAATAAGTATGTAAAATCACAATAAACATTAAAAGTATCTAAACATGCAATCTTTCTAATAAATTATCAAAGTACAAAATTTCACAATTGAAAATAAAATTTATTGACATAAGCATATTAAAGAGTGAAAACTGCAATATTTCAGATAGTCATAAAATAATTTAAAAATTGAATTCTTGAACATATCAAGCAAGAAATTTTAATAGGTTCAATTCGATGATATGCAATGCATAAGCTCATATTTAAATCAAAAATAAAATTACAATTTTGACAAAATCAATAAAAGGTATTGCATGTTTCAAAATCAATTAAATATACATTTATAAAAAGATTATTACCATGAACATGGAGTTTCTGGCCTCTACTGAATAAAGCTATCAAAATAAATTTATCATTAAATAATGGTTAAACTGTTGTTTACATTAAAATGATTTGCATGCTCTTTGCATTGCAGACAATCTTAAATATTGGAAACTAACCTTGCATAGATTCGAACACCATAAAGTTCTCAAAATTACACTTATATACTGTATAAAAAAAATTATGCAAACATTTAAACTGTTTTAATATTGCCCTTTGATTTTATTTACCCACCCTTATTACTTAAATGTGAATAGATTTAATCACTTTCATAGAAAATTTACATAGAATATTATAATGTATCTAGCTATGAGACATTTTACAAGAATTTAGGAAACAAATAAACTTGATAAGTTCAGAATTTTTTTTTTGTTTCACACTCACAAAATTATCCTCACATAACAAGAACTAAAAAATAGATTTTTTTTATATCAAAATTAATTATATTTGAAAATATCAATGCAATGCATTTCAAGACATACTTACAATGAATAATGAAAAATAACAATAAGTACATCACTGCAACAAAATACAATATTAATGATACACATGTTTGAACTGTACAAGTTAATATACTTGGACCTTGATACTGATATCAAAAACTTTTTTTTTTCAGGGTGATGACTTCACAGCTATACAATCCCCTTGTCAGAGAAGCGGTATTCCAATATATCATCCTCAACTACATTAAGCAGCATGAAAAAGAATTTTGCATTCACATGAAGCATTTCACTTTATAAATACGAAATAAAAGCACAAAATATATTTAATGCATAAAAACTGAAGTTCTTCTACAATCTACTTAATCAGATATCTACAGACCCTAATTATTTAAAAATTAAAACTGAATGCCAAGTGTTTATAAAAGAAATTATTCTAAATTAATAGAAACAAGGTAAGTTAAATATTTAGTAACAAGCAAAGTAAAACTTAAGAAAATTAAACATTCTGAGAACATGTTATAAAATTTCATTCTCTAAGATGATTCCTGAAAAAGCTAAAATAAAAAAATAGTTCAACAATAACTTTCTTTTTCAAGTACTGAAACCTGTAAAGTAACAAAGCTTATCGAACCAAATAAAATTTTATAGATCACTCATACAAATGGTTTGGACGCAATAAGAAATTATGAAGAAATACTGCTAGAGTAGTTTCATTTTCATGTTAAATGGAATGCTTATGAGCAATGAATATAATTTTTAAATTAATATCATTTGATAAGGTATTTATTAATTATATTAACAAGTTAACAGTTACAAAAGTTTGGAGAGCTTTAATAAATATATGAGCGTTTTATATAAGAGAAGTTATGTCCAAAAAAAATTATCTAAATATCCTTAAATGCAAAATGGTGATAAAATGGACATTTTGCAAATTAGCCAATACAACAATCAATTAAACAAGTCTTTGTATATATTTTTTAGTGTGTCAAGGCAATACAGGAAGGTAATATAAGAAAAATAAACACAAATTCTAATGATTTAAGAAAACTGATTTTTAATAAAAGCCAAATATTTTTTAAAAAAATGTCTTCTAAAAAATATACCAAGATAACATCTTGGTCATTCCTATCAGTGTTTACAATTTATAATTTTTTTTTTATTTGTTTGTTTGTTTTTATATTTACAATTCAGATAATTTTCCGACATTTGAACATTTTGCCAAGCGATTTTAGGTATAAAAGGATATGCGAGTAAGGCTGAAAATACCGATTCACTGAGGCTGCTAGGGTATGATAAAACAAGCAGATCAATTATCAAATCAATAAAAATATGACTAAAATGTTGCAAATCTATGCAAGTTAAAGCAATATTTAATAACTCATCATAAACAAGTCCTTCCCCACAAAAAAAATATTTAAAAAACTTTGCCAGAATAATAGAAGACTATTTATAATAAAAAACTATATCTGAAGTTTTGGCTTTCTAACTGAACTTCTACTTTTATTTTGCTTCTATTATTTTTTTTTTCAACACAGTTACAAGTTAATTACAATTGATCACATCTTATATTCAAAAAAAATTTGCATATAACACAATATTAAGGTTTCAGTATTAACAAATCAAAAGGATAAAAAAAAATTCATGCCTTATTCTAATGGTAAAAATATCACTAATAATTAAAGGTTACTATTTTCAGAGTTTTCTTTGATAAACTCAATCTGTATATTAAAAATAAATAAACTATCAATAATGGATTCAAGTAGCATGCTAAAGTAATATTAATGTCTGTTATTTCCACAATTTCACTCAAAAAGTAATAAATAACAATCTATCCAGATTAAGGCATTCAGAAAATAAAATTCTTTTTAAGGTCAATTTAATAAAAAGACTAGAAAAGTTTCTCTAAAGAGATGTTGTATATATAAAAAAAATAAAAGCTTATAAACAAGAGTTAAAAGTTGCATTTAAAACTTATTTTCATATTTGGTATGCAAAAATAAAAAGCTAGTTTATGAATGTAATGTAATACTTTGAAATCACATTGTAACAAAGTTTTATAATATTGATATCAAAAGCTAAATTTCTTTTAATATTTAAAATCTAAAATCTAATGAAAACTACAATTTCTAAGTGTAATTTTGATGGATATTCTCAATAAGCCTCAAGCATTAAATATAATTTGTTTTAAAATAGCAATACAGAGAAAGGTGTCCTAAATACAGTACAAAATTTGACATGAATTTAAGGCGTAGTTGCAAAATCTGACAGCTACAGATTTATATTATATAAAATTACTGTAATATACAGGCATTTAAAATTTACACAAAAGAAAATCATATTGTACGGATTAATATATCTCTCAGTTTTAATAGCTGCAATTCTACATTTTTAACAATTACTTGAATCTGGAAATATAATAGACTAAAGTCTTCTGTATTTAGGATCCTAAGCTGTACATGTGAATATATTCATTAACAAAATATTCACAAGATTTCCATAGCAGCTCTAAAGATTGAGAACTACGGAAGAGTTCAGAGGTTGTCGAGTCAGTCTTGGAACATCTTGCTGTAATATTGTATTGTCACTCTCGGTCACTACCACTGCTTTAGGTCCACAAGTCAACTGGGTTAGTAATTAACTCTCGCAACTATGTTTGGCGCTACTTCAGAATCACTGCCACCAGGGACTACCGGAGATTTCTGTCTTTGTCTGGCATTAAGATCACCTCCATTGCTACCGACCTTCCAAGCAAAAATAATCATTACCAAATTATTTTCAAATACCAAATTTATTATAGGATTGAAAATAGCGAAGATACAAAAAAGAGGAAAATTCACGAGTAGCTACATTATCCGTGATTAGACGATCATTTAAGAAGAGATAAGTAAACACTTATTAATGAATAATTTATATCACAAAAAATTATGAAACAAATATGGTCTTGCTTGTACAACCAAGTATGAATTTTTTTTCTATTACAAAATACTTATTTTGCATTATAAAATCAATGTTTTCTTACTCACTTTCTTAAAATAGATACAATTAATCAAATAATTGTTTTATAATATCAATATTTTTTTATAAAATACATATAATAAACCTAAATATATAAATCAGATTTTGCTTTATAAAAGAAAAAGTACAAAAAGTCCTGCATAAATATCAGTTTACAAATATATCAAAGAAATATACAGTAATAAGCGAGGAAAATCATGTGGATCCATGCGGGATTTCACCCTGGTTATAGGTCATCAGTTTCTAAAACAGATGTTTCTCATTAAAATTATTTGCTGACTAAAATTTTTATAGATTTTTTAAAAATGCTGCTCTTTTTTTAATTTGGAGTTAAGGCTTGTTAGAGTTGAGATTGAATCATTTTTGATCTCTTTGGTTTAGCAATGCTACATACATACTTTTGATGATAAGTATTATCAGGTTGTCAAGCATTCAGTTCATGGCGCATGATGAAAGGGTAAAAAGTGGCATTCTTTTTGTACAATAGTTAGGAATGCCTTGATTTTTTTCATATCTAAAGCTAATAATATAAGTAGACAAATAGCCATAAGTCATCTGACTACATGGGGAAAAATTAGTGAAAGAATCTCAGATACTTTTTTTACAAACATTCAGATCCATGTTTTTAACAATATTTTCTTCATCAATTTAGATTTTAAATAAATTATTTACATAAGAAAATATCCTGTAAGTAATCACGATGTATTCATTAGATTAGAATACGTCAGATGGATTATCCTAACTATGTTACAGAAAATACCACTTTTACCTTTCACATGCCAAGCATGAATTGAAGAACGTTGACAGACTGATAATAATTATCATCAAAAAGTATAAGTAGCATTTAAGCTAAACCAAAGTTCAAAACAACATGATTTCCTTTTGAGACTCTGGTAACCGATCACCATTTAAAGAGCATTATTTTAAATTATAAAAAAATTTTAAACAAGCAAATCAGAAGACAACATATCAATGTTACCAATAGGCATCTAATTACAGTAAATTACTCGATACCTCTGGCATTCGGTATCAGGAAGCTCAACTAACGGAAAAATTGGAAATGGGTTTTCTAAAACTTTTATGCCGTGACACAAAATTTCGAGCGTCGCGCAGCCAGCGCGGTCATTGCGACAATTTATTTCTAATCAACGTCCGGCTCCGCCGCAGTTGAAGGAAAAAAAAAGCAATATACAGTACATGTGAGCGCACACTTTAGACTTGTTGTTTGGTTTTTGGGGGATCAAAAGCAAAAGTGAGAACCAAAAATTAAGGTACCTCACCATCACGCAGAAAGCGAGACTAAAAATAATACATTCCCCAAAAAAAAAAGGTAAAGGAAAGTGGACAAAGATAAAAAAAAAAAGCTCATGGGGACTACTTCCAGATTGGTAAGTCTCTTTCTTTTCCTTTATTTATTTACTCTCGGAATACCGGCAGATGTTGATTCTATTATGTAATATCATGCGGAGGTGGAGGCTATGAGTGTTTTCACATAATTCTTCGCGTTTTTTTTTTAAAAGATAATTGTTTTGATATTCATTCTATTTTCAGTTTTGTCGGCTATTTTTATATGTTTATATTTTTACAATCTACATATTTACGGTAAGAATTCGGCTACAGATCATACTTTTTTTTATCATCAGTGTTAAATTAAAATCTTCATAATATGTTTTGCAAATACAATGTTATGGAAGTGCAGAAGTATTCTTAAAAATTATATTTAATGCACATTTCAAAATGACAAAAACAAATTATTTGGCTGAAAAAATCTAAAAAAAAAGGCTACCCCCCATTTTTCCTGTCACACTCAACTATCCGGACTTTTCAGGTATCCGGAAATTGGCGTTCCCCGAGCATGCCGGTTAGTTAAGATTTTACTGTAGTATTTTGATTGCCGAAAGTTAATAAGACTGAGCAACTGACAACAAGCACAATAACATTTAAACAGCAGTTACTATGAAAGAAAGATGTTTGACAAAACTGTTTGTTTTTAAAACATAACTGATGATCTCTTGGTGATAGTTTGTTTTAATAAAGCAAATAAATGAAAAAAATATTTTCTTTAAGCCAGCAAATAATATACGCAGGATATCACTTTTAATTGTGCTAATTTCTAAACCATTCTTAGAGCCAGTAGTTTCTTGACTCCAAATTTCATCAGATTTGCTTCAAAACATTAAAATAACTATACTACACTTACTCTCTGAAATACTAATTTACAAAACTGGTTCATTCAATTCAGATGAATTCACAACTGAACACAGTCAAACCCCAGCATAACAAACTTTTCAAATGATTCCAACCAAACTCGTATGCAATTAATGCATTTTCAAATGCTTGTAACTAATTTCAAAAGCAAGGAATTCAGATAAAGAGAAGCAACCTTTCTGCCATCTCCGTCTCAGAATCATCCGCTTCTCTTATTCCATAGAGGACTTTTGTTGCATCATGTATATATTGTACATAAAGTTTGTATTCCTATGATGGCATCATGAATGTTAATGGCCGCTAACGGTATAGTTGTGTTCTCATCATGTAAATAAATTGACCTTCATTTTAACCTTGCATCTGTATTTATCTGAAGCATAAACGATCATAAAACATGGTGACAGCTATGAAAAAGCTCATGCAAGGATTAATTCCCATTAAAACAAATACTTGCAGCGCGGAGAAGGATAAAGAATTTCTTAAGCGGCGAAATTCAAAATGATCATAAAACAACTTTTATCCAGCAGTTGGGTCACACAAACCGAACTTAATTAGCTCACCTCTCACCAGGTACCACTACCTCAACGGAAAACCATATTAATAGTGGCCAACCTGTGATGGTCACTTTCAATCCATCACCCTGAGTGCCAATCAGCAGGTCAACAACGGAACAGTTTATCACTTCCTTTGTACTCCAGAGGGAATGTGCATCCGTTTGTGTTTTTACGAAACTGCTAAGAGACGACGTACATATGTCACAGCGCATTCTTTTGTTTCTAGTTCCATTTGCTGAACATCATTTGCGTTGGTGACATTGCGTAGATTTAAAATGGATAGTGTTAGTCAAAAAAAAGCTTTTTCCATCGAGGATAAAGTGAAAATTATTAAGATAATAGAAAACAGGGAGACACAATCTGCCGTTTCTCTTTCGAAATTTACAGTTGGGACCATTTCGAAAAATCATAACATGGTAATTTCAGCCTACGAGAAAAATCTGAGTGGTACCACGAAGTTGCGAAATGCAAGTACAATTAATTTCACTCATTCATTTTTATAAAAATAAATATTTATTTTAAATTATTATAGCCCATAAATAATTATAATTCAGTGCAATTAATTTGCTCAGAACAAAAATGAATTTAGGATTATTGCGAAGTTGTGTAGCCAATATTTGGAAAATCGGATATAGTGAACCTTTGGTTAAAGTAAACTTCGGGGTTTGACTGCATAGAGTTTCAATAATCTGAAAATCTGGCAAGTTGGACAGATTTAGATCAGGCATTATTATATTAAATTAATGAGACACTAAATCTATACTTATAAAAGGCAATGTTTGTGTGTGTGTTCTGCGTGCGATGTCTAGAAGAATCTATCGCACTTACAACCTTGAAATCTGGCACACAGGTAGTCGTAATGGTGACTGAAATCACCTCGAAGCCGAAATTTTAAAATTTAATCTAGAAATTTTTTTATTAAATGTTTTGTGTTGTTTTGGTTGATTTTTCACACTAATTTCTCAATAGAATAGTTTCAAATAAGTTTACGACAAAAATATATACACCATCGGAAACAGCATGCGATTTCCATTCTAATGAAGGTAGTTTTGAAAATTTCTAACATAATTTACTGAATTTTGAAAAAATTTTGAAACATAGTCACTTTTATGGTAATTTTTAAAAAAGATTTCTTTAAATTATCGCATCTGACATTCTAACATCTCTATAATTTTCATTTTTTTTCAGCCTACAAATGGAACATTTATGTCGGATTTAAAACAAGAACTATTAAAATATCTTTTTTCGTGTTTTAAAAATTAATTTTTCCCTGATTGGTTCAAACAGTTTTTCGTAGCGAGAGCTTCTCTGGACCATCCCACAATGCATTGTCGCAACGTGACCTTCTTCGCGGCAGGTGATGTCATTCGCAAAGAAAAATAAGCGGGAATATCAAAAATGTGCATTTTTTGTTTTGATTTTGTTTTCAAAACTTTTTTGTGCCATTGTGGGCACTTTTTTTCACCCGCTTTTTTGAAGTCCTGATTCCACGGGCATCGCCGTGCGCGTACTGCTAGTATAATATACATGTGACATTTCCACGAATCGCGTAATTGAAGACAAAATATTAAGAAACATAACAAATCAACTAAAAAGGAAAGAAAAAATAATAATCAATGTACCTGAACCACTGTGAATACTACCTTCTCGAACAAAGTTCTTGCAACTACTGTTATTATCATTCGTATAGTTGAATGGTAAAGGCATGAACCCTGTGTTTGGAGGGATGTAGCTACCAGAATAAGGCATCTGATTTCCCCAAGGGGACGGACCAGAAGGCGGAGGCAGAGGTCCGAGTGTGTCACGATCGGCTTCACTCACAGAATCGTCTTCATTTATTTTCAAGGCAGCGATATCTGAAATGGGAGTTTAGCACAGGATAAAGAAAATAAAATTAACCTAAACCATAGCTGAAATGACTTTAATACACTCAGGGATGAGATTGGCAAAGAAGGAAAAAGACCGAAATCGTACGAGAGCAAAACATTGTGCCATAATTTATATGCGAAAGAAATAAAACATCAGAACATGCAGCATGATGGAAATATTACACTATAATAATTAATAACATAATTATTTATAATTCCGTACATATGAATAAGAAAAAGAATACTAAATTATTATTAAATCATTCACATTAAAAGTTAATAAACAAGTTCAAAAAAAATTTTTTTTTTTTGCAAAATATGCCACAGAGGTTTTGTTTTCTGCAAAAAGGTGGTATTTAATACTTTGAATGGCACTGATTGTTGGAATGTTCATCCTTGTAGAGTTTCCGGATATAATGTTGATTCATCAGTAGAAGATGAATCGGCTAGTTTCCTAGCCGGTGGAGTTAAGCCACACGGTCGAGCATATTTTCCCAGAATTTTCTTTCGAAAACGGAAGATAGAAAGATTTCTTTTTCTTTGTGTAAAAGCGGAATTTTCAGAAGAAAAAGCAAATTTCTGCGGGGGAAAAAAAATCGGAAATCTGAGGGGGGAGGAAATTTTGCGAGAAAAAAAAAGACAAAAAAGTGGAATTTCTCCAAAATAACAAAAAAGCGGAAATCCACCAAAAAGCGGAAAAATCTCATCCCTGTAGACTAAGAGGTCTAATCAAAGGCTAGCCAAGAGCCAAACAAATATAAGGCATTATACATGTCACCTATTGATTGTAAAGCCAGCTGATAAAGACACACAGCCTGGATTGTTTATCAGATATTCCAGATTCAATAGACTTTGAGATAAAATCAAACAAAACTATTTCCTCTCCTTAATGAGTACAAGTAAATACAACATAGTATAATACAAAAAATTACAAGTTGACAATCAAATAAGAACAGTTATAAAGCAATGAACACTTATAAAAGAAGAATTTGTTAAGTGGCAAAATTTTAAGGCTGAACTATCACAGAATGATGCAATCCTTTTTTTTTTTTTTTTTTAAATGACAAAAGAATCAAATATCTGAAATTTAATAAGTTTGATAATCTAAATTTACAAGCTAATTAAAACCTATATTATTCAGTCATAATTTGACGATAGATAATTGCCATGTAGAAAGTTTATGATAATTGTAATTTTTTTTAATGCAACAACTACTACAAGCTTCAGTAAGAAAATCACATTGGGGTAAAAAAAAAGTCAAATCTAGAGTTTAAAAAGAAAAAAGTGGCCCACATCAGTACTTCAGTAATAAAAAAAATATGGTTTGATGACTAATTTAATTTATTTAAAATTAAATTTTTGAAAGAAAAATTAATCTTCAAGACTTGTTTGCTCATATTTATAAGTTTCTTTCAATAATTAAACATGTTTCATACAATATCCAGGTAATGGTTAGAATAGAATAACAACTGTTGTGCAGAATATATTGCGTTCCTATGAAATTGATTATAGATTTTATGATCAGCGGTACATCTGAGACAGGTCCAACAAATGTTTGATTAACAAGGGCAAAGATATATATTCATTATAAAAAGACCTGTATCAGATGATGTGACTGGAAAAATATGCTTTACAATATATGCAAAAAAATGTAATTGACCACAAAGATGAAACATATTTGGAACACTCAAATTAAACTGCAACATTTTCAGTGAGAACAGATGCTCAAAATTTGCACATCTAAACTGATCCTAGGTCCTTCACCAATCACCTTCTTAAGTTTTTTATGTTATTAATGTTATTATTTATTTTCCAAAACCTCAAACTTGGATTTGTACTGAATAACTAAAATCCCAAAACATTTGTTTACATCTGAAAGCATACAAATTCTTCATTCCACAATCTTTTGGCAAGTGAATATATTCATCCCATTATTAGTGCCATAGCTAAACTTTATAGGACATAATGAGCAATTTCAGGGTTCATACACATTTCCTTAAAAGAATATCAAGGACTTTTAAGAACTAAAGAAACTAAAAAATAAGGACCTCTAAACTGAATAAACTTTACGAATTGCCGCACGCATTTTTAAATAAAAGGTCTCATTTTTGCAAATTCAACTTATTAGATGATAAAGTATAATACAAAACACAGAAGATACATTACAAATTTAACACAACAAAACTCCTAAAAATATGAGTTAATAAATTGATGAAACCGGTAATCAAATTAAATATCTTTTAATTCCAAACTTTTTTTCATTCAATTTTACATCCAAGGTATTTATTTTCTTTTTCAGTAATTGTTTTTCTTAGTTCATGAGATTGAATAAATAAATTTATGTGCTTTGACTTTTCAGCCTCGTTAGCTAAATCACTTGCTTCCTCATTTGTTTGGTGTATGTCCGTTTGGAGGAACATTTTCTTTTGCTTTAAAAAATCTATTTCCTTCTCTAGAGCTTTTCATTTCAGTTGTTTTGTTTGTCTTTTCTTTGGATCTTTCACTATCTAAATACTGTATGTATTTTGCTCTAGATGAGGTGGCAGCCATCCTCATTTCTTTAGTAATTTTTAAGTCATAAATAGCCCCACACAGCTTAATAAATTCATTAATTACACGCTAGGAAATATATGAAGCGTCTTTTAATTTTTCTATTTCCAGGGCCTTGTTCATCGAAAAACCTCCTTGTCCGTGTAACAGTATTAATACCATTTTGATAATCTTCCAAACTTTTTCATAATGATTATTACTAAAATAAATTTGTAAAAAAGTATCAAGGGAATCACTCTTTGGATTGAAAGAAGTAAATTCAAATGAATTTGGCTTTACAATATTTAACAGAAAATCTGCATAGAGTAACAAAATTTCGTCACAATCTTTTTCCAAAATACGTTTATTTTGCGACAACACAATCAATACCTTTTTCATTTTTTCCTGTGCTTTTTCGGGATATCCAGCCACTGCTCGTGGATCAACGCAAATCGCATGTCTTACCAGTACGTAATTCATAGGACATTTCTGCATGAAATGTTTTATCGTTGTTATGATGTTTTTCCGACTATCCTGTCTGAGTGTGAAAACATCCTTGTCTGCTAATTCCTTATTTTTTATCTTTTCTTTTATTGGCTGCTCTGCAGCAAATCCTAAACACACTTAACTTTATCATTATACAAGTTTGGGTCACTAAAGTTGAATTTGCATAAAGTCTCAGGTTTCTCAATTCTTTCATTTTCTGGTTTCAAAATTTTGAAATGTTGAATGCAATCATTAACAAGTTCTAAAACATCACTGGCAAAAAAATGGAAGTAAAGGTTTATCACTTTGATACTGTTCTAAAAATAGTAATAGCACTTTTGACAATCATTCCTATGAAACCATGGACCAATAAAGGCCATCTGTAACTCCTCCCATATTTCCCAAAGTGTATGCGACAGATACGGATTCGTGGAATGCGAGCAGTGTCGCCCCCCCATTACGCGAGAGCCACGTCGACCGAGATTAGAGCCGCCGAGAAGAAGGAATTAGAAAAACGATAATCGGTGAAACTTTAAATTTTTTAATAATGGCAGAGTAAAAAGTAAGGACTTTTAAGGATTAAATGTAAAAGTAAGGACTTGTAAGGATGAGTGTGAATCCTGAATTTGCAGCAAAAATAAAATTAAATAAGCTGCAATTAATTACAGCAAAGTTTGAGGCAAATAACATCAAATATTTTAAATAAATATAAGATAATATTCATAAATATATAAAAATTTTGCAAAATTTAATTTCAAGTGCAAAAATATATTAAATCAAAGCAAAACTAACTCCTAAATAAATAAAACTCAAGTGCTATCAATACTGAACCAGACTTACTTGTACTAAGATCTCCAAAAGTATAATAACACTGTTCAGAAAAAGTTATTTTATTTACAGTATGACGTATATAACCAGCTTTAAGTAATAAGGTGGCATATTTTTTTGCATCTTTTCTATCTTGAAAACCTTGAACATGGGTGAACAACCAATCAACAACATCAGCACCTAGGCACAAAGAAGTAATTAAGCAAATTTAAAATAAACATTACCATAAAATGTACGCATTAAAATGGTCATGGAAAAAATCTGCATACTTGAAAAGACAATAGAAGGGCAATTGTATAACAAACAAAGATAAACATGCATATTTTGCACGGATTTACAGATATAAGAAGAATAATTTAAATTTAACTTGGAATGAGCTAACTTGAAAGCTAATCAGTCAAAAAAGAATGGGAAAAGAAATAAAAAAGATAGACGGAATTAATGCTGCTAATTTTTTGCAAATTTTGTAATTGCAACAGGAAATAAGATTTTAAACAAGCAGCATGTTCAAAAACAGATTAACCTTAAAATAAACAAGAAAGAACTGATGAAAAACAAATTACCAATAAATGAGTTTGGTATAAGAAGTTTTAACCACATTCGATCTTTCACTTCTAAACCAGATTCTGGATTCATCATTGCCTTCACAATAGACAGCATGTCTGATTCTACAGTTAAGTTATTCTCTTGAAATGGTCCTATGAATGAAAGAAACCATTGTAAATAAATAGGAAGGAAAAATCAGGAAGAAATGACTGCAATACTTAAGAATTTTCAAAAACATACTGTCGGATTCAGGTATGGAACTGGTAATTGATGAACTAGTTGAAGTAAGAGTGCTAACAGATGGTGGCCTTAGCGGGTAGTCAGCAGCTAGGAAATTAAAAAAAAAAGTTAAAAATGCAAAAGTATTTGAAAAGTATTGAAGTAACAATAGAAAAAGATAATAGAAACACGACCCTTCACATACTATACATCAATAAAATACAGCATAAAATCAGAATAATCAAATATTTCCAGATTACATATAAAAGACTAAGTTATATAAAGTTAATAGCAAACATACTTAAAGATTCTCATTATTTAGTACTAGAAGATTTGTGCCCGTCTAAGACTGGCTTTTAGATCGCCAATAATATCTCAGATCCGATTGTCATAGATTTACTAAGGAAAGTTGTAGAAAATCTCAGCACAAATATATAAGTATTCAATTAGTGCTTAAGAAATTAAAAAAAGCATGTAAAACAGAACTGATGAATAACTGACATGAACTTCCAACTGGTAACAGAATATTACGGAGTTCTGCATAGATGAATTAAATAAAAAAAGTAAACAACCGATACTTCATAATTCAACAAAAAGATTTGGGAGAAATAGAAATTAATTCTAGCATAACTTCTATTTGATATTAACGGAGTTTGGTGTGGATGAATCACAGAAAAAAAAACAAAGAAAGGAAACTGCTTTGAAGATCTTATAATTCAGCAAAAATATTCAGTATTACCCAATACTCAAGAGGGAAAAAAAGGAAACAAAAACAGACAAAAAAATGCTAAAAAATTATATTAGGAAAGTAAATTAATTCTGGTATTGATATTAACAGGGATGAGATTGGCAAAAAAGCAAAAAGACTGAAATCATACGCGAGCAAAACATTTGTACCATAATTTATATGCGAAAGATGTTTTAAGAAGTAAAACATCAGAACACGCAATATGATGAAAATATTACACTATAATAATTAATAACTTAATTATTTATACTTCAGTACGTATAAATAAGAAAAAGAATATTAAATTATTATTAAATCAATCACATTAAAAGTTAACAAACAAGTTTAACACATCATCAGAAAATAAAAAATTAGACATTAAAACATTTACCACCCGTACATCACTGCGATTCAACATACACCCAACAGAAGTCTGAGAATTATATTTAATAGCCTTTTGATAAAAGTTAGCTCAAAAAATAAATACAAATAAGGACAAATAATTTCTTTTGCTTCATGCAATTGTGTAAAGTGTATTAGCTCTTTATAAATTACAATAATGTATCATATACTGATTTCTGTTTTATTTTTATAAATTTTGCAGAAGTAACAGCAAAATGATTTTGCACCTTATAAAGCAAGAGGGGTCGAGATATTGTACAGTTACAATGACAGATTCATTTAGCACTATTGCTATTTGAAACCCTTTGAAACATTTCCTTAATTGTTAAAGAAGTGGTTTTCTTTCGTTTTCTTATATGTGTGGCTTTTGTTGGCAACAGATCTCCATTAACACGCTTCACCCCTTGTTTTGGAGGGCTCCTATCTTTGACAGATTTTTCTTCAATAAAGGATGTGTTTGCATCCTCTGCAAGTTTATTTTCAGTAGGGGCTAAAGTTTTTGGACAGTCTTCATTAGTATCTCTCTGTTTAATTACTGGCATAGTTGTTGGGACTACACTATCTTTAGAATGCCTAGGTAAATCATCGATTTTATTTTTTATTTTGAGGATTTTTTTTATGTCTTATTCTCTGCTTTTTTGCACATAGCTTTTTAGCTGCCTCTTTTGACAGGAGTTTCTTTTTATATGTAGTTTATTTATTTGTTTTTGTTCTTATTTCTTCATCTTGGTATGCCCTACAAAATGACCTTAAGTTTCCAACTAATTTTTTTCCCAACATGTTCATACAAAAAAAAATTTTTTTTTTTTTGCAGAATATGCCACAGAGGTTTTGTTTTCTGAAAAGAGGTGGTACTTAATACTTTGAATGGCACTGAATGTTAGAATGTTCATCCTTGCTTGCCGATATAATGTTGATTCGTCAGTAGAAGATGAATCAGCTAGTTTCCTAGCCGGTGGAGTTAAGCCGGACGGTCGAGGATATTTTCCCAGAATTTTCTTTTGAAAACGGAAGATAGGAAGGTTTCTTTTCTTTGTGTGAAAGCGGAATTTTCGGAAGAAAAAGCAAATGTTTGCGGGGAGGGGGGGGGATGGAATTTTGAGAGAAAAAAGACAAAAAAAGCGGAAGAATCTCATCCCTGTATTAATCATGACAGAATCAAAACAGTATCCCCTGTGTATTCTAATTTGTAGACCTAGGTAGACAGACTGTACAAATCTCTTTTGGCATGTAGCCAAAAACATGACCGTCACCGCCATGCATTGGCTATTATTATATAGATTTCTATAATTGCAAACGAGTGCAATTTTATTTATTTGAAGTGTATGAACATAATCACTTTGGAATAAACAGAAACATATTTCATCATATGTCTCACCACACCACCACCACTTTCTAATTTTCACGCTTAAATTTTACTCTTACTTTTCTGCTTAATGCAGTATAACCAAATTTGGTCTTTTTTTAACGAAACAACCATTTTTACCTATAATTATTTCAATTGTTTGTAGCATTAGCTAAAAATGCACGCACTTCTGAATGAAATGGTGTACGGTACATTGCAATAAAAAGTAACCTTGCATAATGGATTTATTATTATTATAGCTAGGTCTAGATATGCTAACTAAGAACTAACTATAAGAAACTAACTATAGAAAGTTAATGAATGTATAATACTAACAACAGATGCAAAACAGGTTCAAATTTTAAAATATAGCCATACAATTTTAATTCTGCATTGATTTCTGGGCATTAGCCATTGTTTCTTTAAAATTATAACTTAATTTTTAATGAATCATCATAAAAAGTTCTTAATTCTACAGATTCTTCTTATTCAAAGCAGTAGCAATTCTATTACAAAAACAGAGCATGCCTATAGATAATGGATACAAATTATCTCAGCCAAATTTTGTTTTAATCATGTGCTGAATTCAAGAACAGAGAATTTATAGTATTATTAGTAATAATTTGATGGAAATAAACAGAAATATTGCTGGTTTGGATAACAACTGTATAACTTAAAAGATTTTCAATTTTCAGTTCTCAAGTATACTGTTTGTGGTTTCAAAACTATCTTAAGTCTAACATTCAAAAATGAAGCAATTTTCCTAAAACAATCAGAAGTATCTATAGACATTTTACAATTTCAATTCATGCACATTCAGTTAATGTAAAAGAAAAAAAAACTTTCAGAAAAATTTAGAGACAACTTGACAAAGTAATCAAAATCATAAAAATATTTAAAATTTATTTTTAAAAATATATACAGGTAAGAAAATAAGTACAAAATGGAACTTTCATTTAGCTGTCCTGAAAAGCATTTTTTTTTTTTTTTTTAATCTCTAAACCTGATCTAAGTAACCTCTAAAGATCTGATCTAAATAAATGATATGCTTATCCAAGATGCAGTGATATAAACAGTTTAAATATCCTGGCTCATACAAGAGTTCAATATGAAACAGTAACATCTAAAAGGTTACGAATATTAGATGATACATTAAAAATTTGGCAATTTCTTTTTGATGCTTGTTTTCTACAAAACAATCTTTCAGACAAAGTATAGCCTTTTTCAGTGACTGGCAAATGATATTGCAATCAATAAAATTTTTTTCCCAAACAATTAGAAAAAAAATAATAAAGAAATTATATTCATTCCACAAAGTAATATAAATTACAATTTATCAAGAATGATATAATGAAAGAACTGTAATTCAAATTTTTGACAAATATATTTATCAGTTACAAAAGAAACAAAACATTAATCTATTATAATACAGAAATCAATCTACAACAACAAAAAAAGAACCTTACCCCTAGTGGCTTCAATATGAGCGACCCAAGCACCAGGGTCTATAGGACGAACCGGTTCAGTGCGAGGAATTGTAAAATAACCAGTAGGATTTGGATCCCAGCACTTGGCAACTACCAATTTGATTGGGCTAAATTTAAAAGCAAATTATTAAAAAAAATTATTTGAAAAGAAAAGGGAAAATCACATCTGCACACTATTACGAAATAAATGTCAATGCAGAAAAAATAGCCCAGAGAAATATTTAAATATTGAACTATACACAGAGAGAGGACTGTGACCTTAAAAGCCTTATATTACAATTTAAATTCTCAGGAAATATTATAAAAAGGCAAAATCCAATTTAAAGAAAAATCAACTAAGAGGAAATACTAACAAAATAAAAAATCATCCTAATAACTCTATATTTCTTTCTTTTCTTTATTTAATACTAGGCTATTTTATACAGGGTGTCTCAGAATTATAGGACACATTACAAAATTATGTAACAAAGGAACTGTTGTATGTATATAACTTGGTAATAGCACAATTCAATGGATGTCAAAACGACAAAACTGTGTTGTGCTCTCGTCAACCGAAGCTGAATATGTTTCAGCAGCTAATACTGCACAAGTGGTCGTATGGCTGATAAACCTAACAAAAGACCTGGACTTACCACAATCTCCACCAGTTACAATTTATGAAGACAATCAGTCTTGCATTAAGCTGTCACAGTCTGACAAGCATCATTCAAGAACGAAACATGTAGATGTGAAATTTCATCACATACGACACCTCAGAGAGACTGGTATGATTGAGTTAGAATACTGCCAAAGCAAGGAGATGATGGCCGATATCCTGACGAAACCACTACCATGTCCAGCGTTTGAACATCGAACAAACTTGCAATTAAAAACTGTTTCTTATTCACAAAACAAGTAGGGGTGTTGTATATATGTGTTTTTCCAGAATAAGAAACTATAACAATTCTTCTACATGCCAACAGGTGGCGTCACTTAAACTCTGGCCTGAATTCTGGACTCCATACCTCTACTTTAACTTACTTGTAACTATGCTTAATTTTTTCTGTATTCTGTTTTTTTGTGTGTGTGTGTATGTGTTGTGATGTGCTTCGCTTAATAAATTTCATTATTCTCTCAAAAAGACAGTGCTCTGGTTCCACTCAGTGGTCAAAAATGGATTAAATAATATGCCTTTTATTTAGATGACTTGAATTTGCTATGAAGACGCACTTCGCATTCTACCGAGAAATGAGGTAAGTGAAATTTTTTCACTTACACTTTTTAATTAGAATATAATTAATTTTCCAACAGGAACTAATCGGCTATTTGTATGTAGTGCATTACTAATATGCTTTCCAAAGTTTTGTTTTCCAGAAAAGTTATGTGTAGAGTCCAATAGATGATTCTAGACATGGCCTTCTAACGATTGCACGTGAAATTCATAATCAGAATAAAAAGTTTCATCCTTATTCTCCATACGTCATTCCTTCATTCTTCTTTCAAGTAACAGACTATTCTATGTGACAAACTGTGTCAGTCAGACCCCCTGTACTTGTACAATAAACCCCTTGAACTGAAGCAGCACATCACAGCTGTTATTAATCCTCTACTTCCCGAGATGCTTGCCAATACAAGCCTCGAAACTGAGTATCACTGGGATGTAAAATGAGCAACCATTTCAATCCTGCTTTGAAATATATTTGCTAATAGATTACAAGTTAGAGCAGACATATTATTTCTATCTTCCTACAATCACATAATTTTGCATTAGCACCTTGTATTTCATGGATTACAGCAAAAATTATAGCAATAAGAAAATATGTGAATGTTGTACTATTTTAAGTAAAATATTTCAGTTCTATTCAATCCTCTAATAAATTTAATAGGTATTCAGGGATTTTAAAACGAAATGGCGCATTACTTTATGAATAGCTTAAGGATTAATTTTCCATTTACTCTTTGTTTCATAATATAATTAAATATCCACTTTCATAATGAAGGGAAATAAAATCAAAAAGTCATTTCGTTTTTCAAAAATTTTTAAACTATATTTTTGTTTTTAAAAAGTCAGAACTAAAAATTCATAATCAAATTAACATGAAAAATTAAGGTATCGCATAACCTACCCAGGTTTTTGAACAGCTTCTCGCAAAACTCGAACTGCATCGTCATTACTCATATTTTCAAAATTGATATCATTGACTTGTAATATCATATCACCAGGCTCTATCCTACCATCTAAAGCCACAGCACCTCTGAAAGAAAACGTCAAAATTCATGCAACAGTAGAATATATTTAATGGCTATAAACCAGCATCCACAACACAAAGCAAAACCTCCCCACTTTTCTTATACAAAGACATCAAATATAAAAATAGATTGATGATTTTATATTGTTTAAAGTTTATTAAAATCGAAAATTTTAACAAAATCAAATTATTTCGTATACAATTATAAACATATTATTCTAGTATGGTAAGCAGATTATTCTTTGTATATTCTACAGTTGATGAAAATATATGAAACAGAAAAAAACAAATAATTATATATTCCTGAATTCAATGGGAAATTTTACGAAAAATTTCTATTTATAAACTGCAAACCTTTTATTTATTCATAAGATGCAATGGATTCCTTATCCAACGGAATGGTTCAATAAAATCACTCAAAGCTTCTGATGTATTAAGTATCTGTACAGCATTTTAAATAAATGTCCTGTTATTTTGTATAATAAATCTTTCAAAATTATAAAATATGCTTAAAATAAAAAAAAACTTAAATAGAAAAAATTACCATTGCCATGAACAGAAGGAAGTAAAATATGACTATCTTTAGACAAGCACGCTGAAGGAAAGAGAATCCCTCTGCACTCTTTTAGGTAAACAGGTATAATTTTTTAAAAAAGGGACATTGTTACTCATGTGGCCGAGTTGTGACTATTCACCCATCTGGCCATAGAGTAAAGGTGTTTGTAATCTACCGATAATAAAAATACAAGCATTTGTTATAACATTCTTGTAAAACAAATTAGCCTATTGAACAATGGCGTCTTGAATATCTGCATATGGATCAGAGTTACAGGGCACAATGCATGTTTTTCACGCCCCCCCAAATATTGTTGCCCGTACTGCTATGAGGCAGCTTTCTTTTTTTGTAAAGTGTGCCTTGATACTTTTGTTTAGTCTATACATGAGACCGCGAAGCATGCTGGTGATAATTGTGTGATAAACAGGAATTATTCCAAGTTCTTTTCAACCTGCCATCTAAATTGGTTGTCATTTAGTGATAATCACTGAAGCAGATAAATGAATGGGCTCTTAGAACTTGTATATAACAAACATCTTGCATAATACCCTTGAAAGAAGGAAAGTACAGACATTTTGGCATTAAGTGCAGTGATTTATGACCGAAACCCCCTCAATAATTTGAAATACAAATATTAGAGATTTCATTTCTTATTTTTTGATTTTTGTAAAATGCATTGAGAAAAAAAAATTTTTAGTTAGAAAGCAAATTTTTTTCATAAATAAATTAACAAGAAGAATCAGATTCCTGCTATAATTGTTTTTATTAGATATCAGAAAGTTCATTTAGTGCATTACACTACCAAAAAGCAGCAGCTTGCCTATGAAAAAATCTTAAACAGGTGGTTTTGAAAAGAAACCACCACCACAGAAATGGTTAAGCTCTTCAGGAAAGCATACTTCAATCAACACCTTCCATCACAGGGATTCCCTTATAGCCAAGAAGATATTTTCTAAAAGTGCTCTCTCGGTTTTAAATTTTCACAAACTTTTTATAGGATAGTGTATTAAGGATTTAACTAGCATATTTTTCAGTCAGTGACACATACTTTAAACTCCTATCACTTGTTTAACATAATTATCAAATATATATATATATATATATATATCACTTCAAAAAGCCATTCAGTTTGATATTTTTAGATGAATACAGGCTGCATATTTTAGGTTAAATAAAATTTGTCACTACAACAATTTTTTAAAGTTTTGTAGTTACCCCTTCATTATTGAACCAACATAAATGCCTCCATCTCCACCTTTATTTGATTGTCCAACAATACTAATACCTAGGAAATTCACAGTGTCTGGAAAGGAAAAAAGAAAATGTTGCACAAGATGTTAAATCTTAGAACTTCTGAAATTTAGATAATAATACAGAATTTTAAACAAAAGTTATCACAAAAAAGCACCTCTACATTTTATTTTTAAAAATATTGCAATTTAAAGGAAAAAAGGAGAATAAATGACTTATTCCTAAAACTAACGTCTAAAAATAAAATTTGAAATATTAAAAATAACAGCAACACTTGCCTAAATTTAGAGTGACTGTTATAATATTTAGAGACATTGTAGAATCAGTGATACTGCTGATAGATGATGTCTAAGGAAGAAAAAGTCTTTATTAAGCAATTATCCATTTAAAATAACTTAAAAGTTGAACATTTTAAGTCTGAACACAAAGGATCTGACTACAATTAAAACACCTACTCTGCTCATTGGGGGCATCCTGTGTCGCCTCCGCCGCCGTCGATGTCTGGGGTGAATCCTAGAAACACTACTTTCTTCTGTCGTAGTTGATATTCTAACAAAATAATCACAAAGTGTAATATATATATATATGTAATAATCTCACTTAATTTTATTCCAAATTCTAATATTATATATTTTAAAATCTTAATGTATTCCAAAATCACTTTTCTAAAACTCCAGTTTCGTTCTTTTCCCGCACTGGAGGTATATTAAATCTCTCATTTTGGCATATTTATTACTAAAAGAATACTTAATCGCTTTCACGTGCCAACAGAAAATCATGAAGGCGTCTCTTTGGCACCCGACTTTTTTCCCTGAAACGCCTACGTAACTTATTAAAAATACCCAATATTCCCTTCACTTTGATCACGTGTCAATATGTTATTCCTTTATCCGAGAGAATACAGGGATTTTGCTGTTCACTTTCGCTTGTAACCTAAACGGAGATGCACGTATATCCACCACTCTCCTATAGATAATAAAATAAGGAAGTAGTTATTTGCTTGGCCTGTTTATTTTCAACGACTACAACCACGAATACGTTATATATATATATACATAATTAAATTGCAAGCCAAAAATAAAATTATAAAAAATAAAACTAAAGAATTAAATTGCAAGCCAAAAATAAAATTATAAAAAATAAAACTAAAGAATTCCAAAATAGTCGGCTATAAACATGGTTTATATTACAAACTCGTCATTTTAATGGGATCTTTTTTTTTTTTTTTTACTACAATTCCAAGAAAAATGGTTTAGAAGTTATTAAAAACAGAAGTTTTACACGAGCTCGGCACAGCCACGGAAATATTAGGATTACACTTCTTTAAAATACCTAATAAAAATCGACAAGAAACTGACATGAGAAAAATAACCTACCTGCTAGTTGTTTCTTCTTCAGAATCAAGAAAACTAGTGCTTTCAATATCACTAGTCATCATTGAGGAAGACTCATAACCATGACCACTCCTATGTCGAGAGTGCATATGAGGATGGGTGGGTTTAGCATGGCCATTAATTCGAGTTGGAGGACATCCACACGAAACTATCAGAACAATAATAAAAGTTCAAAATATTTCATTTTTAAAAAAATCAAGAATATCAAAATTACAATTCTTTAAAGATTCATATTTTGAAAATTAAAAAAAAAACACTATAAGCAAATTCATTTATAATCAACAAGCCTACTGAAATAAAAATCGGTACTTTTCCATTAGCCGGGCGCAAATGTTGCCAATTATGAACCAAACACGAGCCAAGTCACCGGGCGCAAATGTCGCCAATAGCGAGCCAAGTCAGCGGGCGCAAATGTCGCCAAAATTTGGCGGAATTCTACATTATTTAACGATTTTTCACTTGCGCCCGGCTAACGGAAAAGTACCTAAAAATCTAAATTTATTGCTCAAAAGAAATTTTAAGTTCATTACTAAATGCTTGCATGAAGTCTACTCTCAAACAAAAAGAATAGAAATAAATGCATTTGTAAATTATATAAATAAATAAGTAAATTATTCACTCTAGACATTTAGATATTTTATTCTAGCCTCATTACATCTATACCAATGAGATCAGTAAAATATGCTTTTGAACTTTCTGACAAACATTTCTCAGTTAAGTAAGAGAAAATTAATCTAGTCTACTCACAAAACAGTAGCAACATAAAGAAATTAAAAATGTTATATAGGCATCTAATTACACTGAAAAACATTACCATGATCATCGTGAAAATGTTTATCTCTATGCTTCATTGAACGATGCATATGTGAATGGAGATCTGAAAATAATTAAGTAAAATAATGATAAGAATACCACTAAAAACATCCCAAGTGATAAAGTTTTCTTGACTGAATATAAATAAGTACCTTTTCTTGAGCTAATGACAGACTCTGTCTCTGTACAGGTATCTCCTAAATCCCTATGATCTAGAGCAGGAGCACTAAAAGAGGGGGAAATGAAAAGTTTTTCTTTTTACAAAAGAGCTGGAAAATCTGATTCATAATAGAATTAATATTGTAAGTTCTTTTACACAAAGTGGCTGACTAAATATTAAATGCTGGGCCTTGATTTAATAACAAGGCTATATCAGCCCTTCACTGTTTTGAAAATATGTTCAGAGAATTGTTTTTTAATAAGAAGCATTGCAATATCTAATGCTAATAATATATACTACTTCCATAATGGTTTTTTTTCTATTATTATTTCTTGTACGTCATCTAGTTCTATAAGTTCAAATAACTGTATTCTACCTTTTTTCAAATGTCCTTATTTTAAGAATCTAAAAATATAAATTTAAAACACACCAGGGAACATATTTGTAAACAATTTTATAAATATTATATGTTCATAAAATGAAAATTAATTACTGGAAAGAAGGTGGTCTACTGTCTCCAATACCAACTGTTCTTTCTAGAGGTAGCCTCAACTCTGATCTTTGGGACATTGTGTCGGTACACTGGGATGTACTGTCAGACAAACTACTACCTTCGGCAGTGACAAGCTAAATAAATGCGGAGAAAAGAACACAATTAACAATTTATACATGGTGAATATTTGGATTTTTTTTATTACCAATTCACTATTGAATACTACATACCCATGACACAACCCTGCCTCCAACACAAGGTAGTTTTGCATTGTCATCACTAATTTCTTCTTTCACGACCCTATTGGTAAGAAAAAAAATTAATAACTTCTTATTACTGAACAATTCCAATCAAAGAAAAAAATTAGATCATGCACAAACTTTATGATAATGTTATAATAAATATCAATTGGAAATACTGGAATAGAAATTTTAATCCCTATTAGTTCAATAACTTTTGCTAATATTTTTTAAAGGAGATTCCAGAGGCCATAAAATTTTTTAATTTACTGTTAAGTGATTTTACTGTTTTAATAAATCAGACATGAAAGTTACAATAGGGTACAAGAAATCTACAAAAGCTACTGAGGAGTTTAGAAATCTACAAAAAACTTAACAAATGTAACCCACCTAAAAGATAAAAGTATTTTATAGAAAAAGATGTACTCAGTCATCTGATAACATACTACTATGAAATAAGCAAACATCATATCCTATTTCTTAACAATAACTATGATCTAGATAGCACAAAATTAAAGATTCAATAAGAATATTAACCTTTAAATTACAGGTTGGAAAAATTACTAAGATGTCTTAAGACAGGAATTTAGGCTGGAGAAGAAGGAAGGTGATTCCATCATTCCAAGTCACTGGAAGATATGTATTTCCTGTCAAACACCCATGGAATTATTTTCTTATTTATCTTATTCAATGGCGGTCTATTCAATTATCATACACTACTGGTCAAAAGTATTGCAAGATTTGAAAAATGTGAAACATTTGGAGTTAATTTGAATACATGGTTCACAATCAGATGTGAAGAATTGTGGGAACTCGCATTTTACAGTGAAGATTTTGTCATGAGTGCATTTAGGGGGAACGACTAGAAAGTGATGAATAAAATGATTTGAGAAAATGATGATCAGCATTGCAGCAAGGTGAATTTCAGTTGCACTAAGAAAAGCTAAATGATGAGGCTTCATGGACAAATTGATATTTTTTCAACTTGAATATTGAACAATAATATTGAATTTTATGAAAGTTGAATATCCTGAATACCTATGCATACTTATTAATTAATTATATTAGTTAAATTGCCTTTTGACGATAACTATTCAAAGATTCAAGTTTTAAAAAATATCAGTTTGTGCAAGAACATTAATCATTTTAGCTTCTCTTAGAATGGAACCAAAATTCACCTTGCTGCAATGCTAATAGCTTTCTGAATCTAAGAGGTATTTAACTGGAATTTTTATATAAGTAACCCTACATAACTGATTTTGAAGTTATGAAAGAAAAATGATGCAATGTCTCGCATATGTGCAGCAAAAAAAATTATTTACTACAAATACTCATATTTCTTCTAATATTCAACATATTTAATTCAAATTTTAATATAAAGCTTCTCTAACATGTTGTCAAGTGTTCTGTAAGTTTGGTATAACTTGTTTGAAAATTCTGTATGTTATAAGCAAAAAACACGCAGAAAATTTGGGATTTTTTTTTACACTTTATATCTTCCCAAATATAGGAGCTATTTTTATGAAAATGCATACAAGCAACATGAACAGAAAACAAAACCATTGATGAAAGTTTCAAATCCTTATCAGCTTTCTTATGAAACGGAGCAGCAACTGATTGTGAACCACTGTATTCAAATTAACTCCAAATATTTGGTATTTTACAAATCTTTCAATACTTTTGGCCACTAATGTACATGTGATGGCACAATAGAACAAGGAGTGTAAAACAATCTGTAGGAAGGTTACAGAGTCCACCACTTGATCTACATGGGAAGAACCTTAATGAGTTACTGGTACAGCAGTTGTACCAGTCCCATGCAAAAAGGGGAAAAAAAATGCTGGTACAAAATCTAAACTGCTCATAAGGACAAGGCTAAAACACTAAAACAGTTACAAGAGTTTACAAGTACTGCCTTATGAATATGTTTAAAAAAATTACTACATATTTCAAAAGGTATTTTCTATCAAAATCCATTTCTTCTAAGTACCTACCTACAGAGGCATTTTGATATTTTGTTAGGCTATCAGATTATAGTCTTCCACAATACTTTATTAAATAGTTTACAATTAAATCTACCATAATTGGTCAAATAAATGTTTTTAGATTATAGTACACATATGCATGAAGTGTTAGCAGATTTCAAGTAATGAATTTCATAGAAATAAGAGCACTTACCCAAAATCATCATCCATCGACTTGAAAAAGAACTTATAATTTGGCCTATTAAGAACATTCTTGAAATCGCCTAAAGTAACACGGTCAGGTGGAATTGAGAGTTTAACCAAATAAGGAGTATCTTCATCATCAATATGGTAGATTATTTTTGTTTCTTCTAAAGCCATTATTAAGTTCCTGGAAAAATAAAATATATATGTATCATGAAGATGCATTCAAAGATTTTGTACTTCCATCAATTTACTTCACGTACAGTAAGCACTCACAAATAGTAATGCATTCAAAGTAAGACCTTCATGAGCAATATATCAATAATGGACTAATATAAAGTTCGAAAATGAAACATTAAATCAATGAAATTTTTTCTTTTTTAAAAATAAATATCAACTGCTCAACTAATAATTATATCCAGTTTTTATCTTTTTTTTTGTGTAATGATAAATTTTCACAATTTATACAAAGTGAAACTGAAATAAAAGACAAATATTTCAAAAAATCTTCTCGTTATTTAAATTTCAATGTATTAAATAATGGTGAAGTTTCTTCTATCTATGAAGAACAAGTTATTAGGATTATTAATTCAACCTCTTTCTTCTAAGGAAGGGGGGGGGGAATCTTTTTAATAATTCTTCAGGTAGGTTCATCAGGATGCGTAGTGAGAAATTGCTGCAAAAATTAAGCACTTTCAAGGTCTTTTTAAGCACCTCAGCCAAAAAAATTAAGCTCCTTTGTACATGCATGCACATAGACCCACGTATTTTCTAAGCCAAATGATTATTTTTTTTTATATAATAATGCATAGTTGTCATTGAAAAAAATTTAATATATATATTTTAAATATGTATTTTTTTAAATTTTAATATTTATTTCTGTATTTGCACAATGCCTTCTATTGAAAAATAAAATATGTCTTTTTGATTTGACAAAAAAATAATGATAATGCAAATTGTCATTACCAAAAATTAAGTCAACTTTTTTAACATTAACAAATTTGTGACCTTTTTCAACATCTCTTAAAATTAACAAATTAGCAGTTAATTTGGCCCTTCAAGATAATCATTCCAGTATTTCAAAGCCCATTGTTGAAGAAAGAGAGAGCGGAAAAAAGGTCATTAATAGTTCAAGTCAATGAAGGGTTTGAAAAAAATATTAAATCATATAGTTTTGAAAATTGGTACACATGTTCCTGCGGGGCTCCTGATGGACATACTAAAAGCCCCTGGCCGGGGGGGGGGGGGCCACTCATACCTCCATATTGGATCTCATCCCTCTTTTTTAGTTTTTCTTGAATATCCCGAAAACTATTCATTTTCAAATTACAATTGATTTAAAAAATTAAAGAGCATAAAATTCCTTACAAATACATGCTTTTACTTTCCTTCTAGCTTTAAAATTTTCCTGAGATAATGAGTATCAAAGTTTGCCGCCATCATGGATTTCATGACACTTTTTTAAAGTTTTTTTATATCTCGAAAACTATTTAGTCTTCAAATCACATGCGACACATTAAATTACAGAACGTAAAATTCCCTACAAAAGGTGCCTTTAATTTTGTTCTAACTTTAATAGTTTCCAAAATAATTGGCTTCAAAGTTTGCTACCATCTTGGATTTCCTCCATTAAGCACTTTTCATGACGCTACGCACCCTGTTAATTTATATCAAACACAAATTTATATTTTAATTTTATGGGAGATGTACACACAACAGAAGTTTAAAATGAAACAGAAATTAAATCTTAATTATAAATTTTATTTTCTTGTATATAATAAAGAGGTATATTACAGCAACACAACATTAGTTGTAATTAATATTTAAAAATCATTTTCAACAAACTTAAACCTCTTCAGTCTAAATTGGAATAATTATGATTAAAAAAAAAGTTAAACATTCCTTTTTCAGCTATATCACATAAAAACTACAACACAAATGGTTTGCCAAAAGAAATCATTTCAACGATTAAGAAAAAAAATTTTTAGAGTCTCTATTCATAAGCTTAGATCAAGCAACTTATTCATGATCTCAATTCATGAAATAACTTCAGCTACATTAGTTTCGAAATAAAATGGGGTAAAATATTTTAGAAAAGTTACAAAAACAAAATTGTCAACCAAAACATCAAACCTAAAAATTCATTTTTCTCAAACCATGATAATAATTCTAAATGAAATACTCATTTCTCTTTGTTTAGAAACAAAGACAAAATCCAGTAATAAAAACTGCTCAGATTTCTTAAAAATCTACATTCAGTTCGACTTACAATGGAAATGAATTTCCATTAGCGCAATTTACAAACCAACATACCTGAAGAAATAATCGTAAAAAAGTTGATTTAGTTATATTTATATCTCATTTTGAAGCAACCAGAGATTTATTTTGGAATGGACCTACTAATTTTGAATCATGGTCATATGACAAAGATGACACAAAAGTCAGACCTCTAAACTTTCATACCTGTTATTTAACCCCTATGGATTTAACAAGCACCAGGTCCACTTACACAGATGTTCTTCAGTGGAAACGCATTTCAAACTTTGAGCCTATCAGCCGAGACCTTACCCCAGCCTATCGGGAAAAAAGTCGAAAAGCGCAAAATATAAGAACTTTATAGGTTGCCTTGGAAATAGAAAATACGGACATTATTCTTTTGAAACTTTTGCTTCCTGCCACAAGATGTTTTTAATATTCTCATTTTAGAGATTAAGATTTATATAACGACTTATACATTAAAGACTATTTAACCCACATTTTTAGCTAGGCAATTACAATATTACACATTATGCATATCCTTTATTTTTACTTTCCTTTATTTTTATTTTTACTTTCTCGTATACAAAGAGAAAGTATTGTAACAGTCAAAAAATTCATACTCAAGATTTTGATGAATCTCCACGTTTTAGACCTCCCCGAGTCCAAAAAAACACAATTTTGGAATTATGTCTGTCTGTGAACATGATAACTCAAAAACTATCACAGCTAAAGGGATGAAACAGTTTTATTATCAGTTTTTGAAACAGTTTTATTATCTTGAATGTAGGCCCTAACAAATTTTGGGCCAAATCCGTCAAAGGATTGACTGTCTGGCGGTCTGTATAATCTCGCACTATGTGCCATATTGTGTATTGATGTACGGCGTTTGTAAACTTCGGGATATTAACTAATATTTTCAAACAAGAATTGAGACAATGTTTTTATTGTTGTAAATGAAATTCAAATCAATCTCATTATTTTAGCAAATATTTTATTCATGCGCTTTTGCAATTGTTACGGTTGTGATAGTATAAATTGTTTTCTTGGGAATTTAACTCCAAAGCAAAATTTTCACTTTAGTATTCATTGCATTGCCTATTTTATCGCACCTGCTTCAAAGTAATATTTTTTTTAACGTGGCAACAGATTTCAGGCGTGTTTGTTTTTTTAATTTCTCATATATGAAGTATACAAAGAGAAAGTATTGCAATTGTCAAAAAATTTGAACTCGAGATTCTGACGAATCTCCACTTCGAAAGTATGAGAAAGTTTAGGGGAGATCACTACCACTGGTTTATTCATGTAGTTATACAAGATAAAATGATTTTGCAACAAAAGGCATTTTTATAAGTTATATTAATAAAGTTTCCCTACCAGATCACAAATTCTGATTAATCCATATCTGCATATCAGATTACTATACAAAATTAAAAATGCTAAAAATTGAATGAAATATGTTTTCAACCAATAAAACATTAAAAGTAACATTCATTAAAATTACTTTTTTTTTCAAAGTAATTACATCAATCAGATATGACACAGGCTTGGAAAAAAAACTGAACTTCATAAATAATGAATTGTACCAAACATAAATATCAAGAAGCAAAATATGCATGATTAATTAAACAATAAAATACATTTATATAAAAAGTGCTCAAGATGTTAAAAATATTGTAGAATTATTATACAAAAGAAAATTAAGAATTATAAAATTCGATGCCAAAAAAGCTGAAATCCACGTTTCCGCGGAAATGTGTCATGTCTTAATATGTTTTACAGTAGGGGAGACTGGGGTACAATGGACCACTTTTGTAAATTTTGAATGTTTACTCTCAAAATTTCGATTTTTTTTTTTTTTTTTTTGCTTGAAAAAATACGTACATATTCTCTAGGGATGTAACGAATAGTGATTTGGCCAAATACCCGAGTAGGGGAGACTGGGGATGTTTGACCCACTCTTGAAAAAATTGTCTCCCATTTTCTTTAAAAACAAGATTGAAATCTAGTTTTTTCACCATTTTATAACTCATATTATGGGGCATATTTTCACACTATTATAATTTATAAAATTTTTAAAATAACATTTTTTATAAAGATTTTCCAAAATAGTAAAAACTGGGTCAAACATCCTCACTTCAGGAAGGTTTGAACCACAATGAGGGAGGTTTGACCCACTTATTAAAAACAAAATAAAACAATGTTTAAAAATTAATAATGACATACTAACTACTTAATTAACTATTCCTCTTTATAGCATACAATTCAGAAGTAGTTTACTTCGTCAACAACATATAAACTGCATTCTATGAAAGTTTTATAATAACCAAAGTCAAATTTAATTTTCAAAGTGGCTCTTTCAGTTTTACCCCATTTGTTTTAATTAAAGCCCATTGCTCTACCCAGACTTCAGGGCTTCACAAAGATAATTCTTTATGCCTGTGTATAAATTCTTTCAACCAGTCATAGCTAGCAGATTTATTTGTTGACTGTCTTTGGAGTTAATCCATGTAGCTCAGAAGCAAGCTGTAAATATTCCTCAGTTTCCCCTATATCAGAGAATACTTGACAGGAGACATGATTAGCTTTAAATATTTTTCTAATTTAATAATCTTTTTTAAATCTAGCTTTTTTCCATCTTCAAAGCCTTTATATTTATCCATATACTTCCTAAAGTTGTTTTTTTTCCCATCAATTTAATCCTCAACCAACGCTTTAACATTTTTATCTTTTTAAATTTGATGGACAGAATAACAGCTTTAATTAACATTGAGAATACCTTTCATTTTTATTTTATTCTGACTTATAGAAAAATGACATAAAAATAAACAAAAGACAATGTTTATTATCTTCATTATTTTTTCATTAAACTTACTGAAGTGTTAATGAGGCACACGGATGAAGAGATATTTAGAAATTCAGTAAATGCTAATGTAGCATTTTTTTTTTTCTTTTCTTCTACTTCTTTTCATTGTTAAATACCTATTTGCCCAATAATATCCAAGATATAATAGAATAAACAGTAGCATACATGAATAGTACAATATTGCTTTGATCAAAATTTTATATGCTTTGAGCATTTTAGGCACAGAATTTTCCAACTAAGATATAATTTTTGCAAACATAGAAATTATTAATTAAATTAATTTTAAATTAAGTTAGAAATATTGAATATATGAGATTTAACTTTAAATTAAAAACATTAACCCTTTAAAATTATAAAATGGGGAGGTTTGGCCCGGGTCAAACCTCCCATACTTTTGCTATGGGTCAAACATGCCCTTGCAGCCATTTTAATAAAAACGCAAAAAAGCACATATTCATAACTGTTATTATTTCTATTTAAGTGGATAGTCTTTCAGAGCATTATTTAAGGTAACTTTATAAACCAAAATATTTTTATAAATTTAACATATAATTAGCACAGGTTCTTACAAATGAAAAACCAAAAATTTACTTTTCTAAGCAAGAAATATGAAAGAGGAAATAGCTTCTCTGTTTTTTCTGCAAATGTCTTAAAACTTTAGTATCGTATGCAGTTGATGATTAATGAGCTGCCATCAGGTATTTAATGTTCGAAATCACTTTTTTTTTTTTTTTTTAAGTTAAAGAGGATGGGTCAAACCTCCCCAGTCTCTCCTACCAAATATTCGGCCAAAAATAAGGCAGAATACCTAATATTCGGCAGCCAATTATCTACTTTTTAAAAACATTTCACATTTGATCATAAATAAAATATTCCTTAAATTATAAATGAAAAAAATTAAAGATTAATAAAATTGATATTTTTTATTGATTTTATTAAACATTAACACCTTGATGTATTTTTTGTAGTATATTTTAAACACTTTAATTCTAAGAATAAGACAATGTGGCTTTCACAAATCTAAATAAATTATAATAGTATAATTTCATCTATAGATACATTAGATTATATTTTTTATATTTTTTAAAAATTTATTAAAACCTTAAAAAAATTTTTAACTTGCTTGTCACCCATTATGTCTTTCACTTAACTATAACAAATTTATTTTCTCCAAGTCAGAATGTTAAGTCATTTCCTTTAAAATATATTCTACTTCACTTCTACTTTATCGCCCAGTAAAACATTTCTCTTTTTCTTTAACCCTTTAACTGCGGGTACTTTCTTATATATGTGGTTTAAAAACCACACCTGCAGTTAAAGGGTTAAAAGTTATTTAGCCTGATAATGCTTACTCTCCCCCTTAAAATTGAATAAATGTTAGGAGATTATTTGATAATCAGTGTATTGAAATGTAATTCAATAATATTCTTTATTAAATATATATTTTTAAAAAATATTATCCTGAATTTATTCGGCCGAATATCTGTTTGGCATTTGGCAAGGGAGCAACATTGCTCTTGCATCACAATTGCAGGCTTTACAATGATAAATGTAATGTAAAGTTATTAAATATATTTAGATATTATGCAACTTAAAACTGTTTAAATATTAGGAGATTTTTGGATAAAAAAATACAATGAAATATAATTCTATTTTTTTTTTTATTTAATAGCATATTTAAAAAAATTATCTTGAAAATATTTAGACTAATCTACACTATTAAAATTTGTTGTATATATCTATCTAAATATGCATCTATGTCCAGCTCAAAGTTAAAGCTCAAAATAAACTAGAATTTTAAAGACAGTTGTTTAAAATAGAAAAAAAAAATCAAGGAAAAAATAATTAGAAGTTAGAAATATCAAAACTCAAATAAAATTCAAACTTAATTTACTTGGAAGTAAACTTAAACTTAAAAAGAATCCAAATAAATTTTAAATTTATTCATTTTTAAGTAAAATTTAGATTTAAAGAAAAATACTCAGGAAAAATGATCATGAAGTCTGGGATATCAATAAAACTCAAATAAAATTAAAAGTGTCTTTATTTGCAAAGAAATCTAAATTTGGAAAGCTACTGGTTTTTAATTAAAATTCAGATTTAAAAAAAATTCAGGGATAAACAAATACGAAACAAGGAATATCAATTAAACTCAAATTGAATTCAAAATTTGCAAATAAATTTAAATTTTAATAAAACAAAACAAAATGTAAAAATTTGTTTTAAGTAAAATTCATATTTAAAAATAAAAATTAGTAAAAAATAGCAATGTAAATTAATTTTAGGCCTTGTGAGAGTCAATTGAAGATACTCTTCCGCACTTAAGTCCTCTTCTAACATCATATGGAAACTTTGATGATTTACTACAACTTAAGTTGTAGTGAGAATGGCAGAATTTCAAGTTTTACACCAAACAATGCAACTACATTCATCAAATCGAAAGGTAAAAAAAAGTAATTTCAGTTGAGTCTGAAGAAGTCCCCTTTTAAAGTCTAATGGTTCACATATGGTGTTCTTCCATTGCCATTTATTTATTTAACGGAAGTTGGTATTTCTTTTTTAGAGAGCTGTGTTTGGATTTAATGGTATTGGAAAAAAAATCGTTTTCTTTCCTTTTTTGTATTAACTTCATAACGTTTGTTGGGGAAAGTGACAATTTTTGTTTAAAAAAAACAGAGGCGGGCCATATGAAAATATATGGATCTCGAGGCTTCACACGACCTCACTTCTCTCCGCCCAGGAATATCCCATCATTCGAGATAGCCTGTGCAACGCCGGGCCATACAGCAAGTATCTGCTTAGTATTCCGCCATCCGAATATTCGGCAAAAGGGCCAAATACCGAATATTCGTTACATCCCTCAATATTCTCTACATATTGTTTATATTACACCCACTCTTAATGCATAATTATCTATACTTTTTTTAATATTTATTTTTTAGTAACTAATGACAAAGTGGACCATTGTACCCCAAGGCCGGAGCACAATGGTCCACAGCATGGTGTACTATGGACCACCAATAAATTTTTAAAAATATATTAATACAGTACATTTTTTAATAACAGAAATTGGTTAACTTGGAGTTTACGGTACCCACCTACTTTGTTCCTCTTAGGATCGCCTACTCTTTGCGACCAAGAACAGCGATGAGAGAACATTTGTTTGGGTGCGTCTAGATGCTTTTAACGAGTGACAAGCACGCATGCGCACATATTGATCCTTTCATCGGTGTTTTCCTTATCTGGCCATATTGCATCACATTTCGATTGGACTGTTTTATTCAACTCTTCCATGCAATCGGTCGAGAAATTCGAATTTGAATAAAACTTTGTTTGGAATTCTTCGGATGGAATATCGGTTCAGTACCGTGTATGTTATTCTGTGTGTTTCGTTTCTCAATGAATAAGCGAAGCTACGATTATTCCGCTATGCTGAAAGCGAAGCCGCTGATGTTTTTTTAAGTTAAAAAATTTGCCCGGCACATGCTTGAAATGCCGCAGGCATTGCGTGCAGAAATTCTCGTTTTCGGAATTTTTTAAAAAACGTGGATTCCTAACATTCAATGAAAAAGCGGAGCTACTAGTTTCCTGCTATGCTGAAAGCGAAGCCGCTGATGTTTTTTAAAGTTAACAAATTTGCCCGGTACACACTTGAAATGCCGCAGGCATTGCGTGCTCAATCTCCCGTTTTCAGGTGACGCATGCGCAAGAGAGCAATAAAAAGCGTACATCCAAAACAGTATTTGGCGATGGCACATGAAATTGCGCCAAGAAGAATTGGCGAGAAGCAGGCTGGCACCATAAACTCCAGGTTTACTCAGAAATTATAAAATGTATCATATTTGTTCATTTATGGCTTCAGTTCATACATATAATGCAAGATTAATGAATTTTAAAGTTAGCAAATGACACATTAAAGAAAGTCTCCTGTTGGTTTTGTGAAAGTGTAGCTTCTGGAAGACTCATCATAATATTTTGAACATTTACAAGAGATTGGTCATCTATGGAAATTCTTTTATGAGACAGTATTAGCCTCTTTTTTAATTAACACCATTTAACATTTAATTTATGTACAATATCTATAGATACAAACTCTAATAGGTGCATTATTTTTTTTTAAGAATCATACTATTTTATTTAATTTTTCCTTAATATAGCTATAATACAAGAATTAAAAAATTACTGAATGTTTATAAAATTATTACAAAAAAAAATCTCAAACAAATAATGTAAAATCTTGCTTACTATTCTTCGGTGCCTAATTAGGGTTAATACATAGATTACACTTTAAAAATGTGTACACTACATGCATGATTCAATGGTTAATTAACTCATTAAAATGAAACAATTTAATTATTCTTATATAATGTCCAACTTTTAATAGCATATGGGATACAGAACTGGGGATGGACCATGGTCCATTATACCCCATGTGGAACTTTGACAATTTGATTTAAAAAATTATATTCAGTTATTTTAGCTGCATTAAATTTAATAATATATTATCTTACCTTTTTATTGTGTAGAGTAATGTTTTCTGAATCACAATTCTTTAATCCAGAAAAGAAAATATGCTCGACTAAAAATACAGTTGGACCTCTATTTAACGAAGTTGCTAAATCCCAAAAAAAAGTTCGTTACATGGAAAATTCGTTAAATAGAGATTCACCTTTTAAAATACTTTAAACTACACAAAAAAGATTTTAAATTCATAAACACTAAATATTATTATTAGAAAAGTAATTAATCACACCATTATTTTGTAAATTAATATATCTATTTGTTTTATATATTTTACAAATCAAAAAGAAATCTGTAAGGAAAACAAGAATAAAACAAAACGTCCGGTAATACACTGTATTTTCAATTTAAAAAATAATTTTATAGTAAAATTAATGAATTTTAGCATTTCATCATACGAAGGTTTGTTGATTTCTGCATCATGATCATTTCCATCTTCGTCTTCATCGCAATTCATTGCTGTATTGTTTTTATTTTTCACACTGTCCACCTCAAAACTGCCTCATCCACATCTTCATAGACACATGCTTTTACACATTTTGAACAAGAAATCGATGAATCATAATTTTGTATCTTATCACGATTTTTTCATTATGGTTGATAAGCTGTTTGGAGGAATACCAAATTTTAAAGCAATATCCTTTTTTCTCACGCCTTTATCCACCTCATGAAGAATTAAATTTTTTTTCTTTGATGCTCAAGCACTTTCGCTTTGACATTTTCCAGCTTCAAGGTCATTGATCACCATAAAATGTGTTAAAAGAAAGAATAAGTTTGAAATGTTTACAAATAATTTGAGAAATAGAGAGAAAAAAAATATTGGATCACAAGAAAAAGTTCGTTAAATAGAGAATGCACTTCGATATTTGGAGGTTATTTTACGAAGAAATTCGCAAAATGTTCTTGGTTCCAAGAAAAAGTTCGCAAAATAGAGGTCTGACTGTATTTACTTTTAGCTACTACAAATCGCCAGTTAAGAATAACATGGCTTAACTGTCAGTTAGGTACATGGTTTTAAAGTTTTTTCAGCACTAAAAACCTGGTATTTATGTGTCAAAATATGAAACATTCAAAAACATAAATAAAAATAAATAATAGGATGTGGTTCCATTGTACCCCTAGGTCCAATATACCCCAGTCTCTCCTAAGCATGTCAAACCCAAAGACCAACACAGGCCAAAAAACAATGCCAAAATTCATGTAGGCCAGAGGTATCATTTTTCATTTATTTATTCTGGATAACAAAAATTATGCCAATGAGTACAAAATCAAAGTATACAAGTAAAATTTGTGTTGCTATCCTAATATTTGTTTCTACTTGGTTATTACATTTCCAAAATCAGAGAAATTATACTTGCACTGAATAGTTTTAAAACTGATCAAAGATGAATTTTGACAATCTCAGTCTCAAAAACTTATTTCCTTTCATAAGTGCTAGTAGAGGCATAAGACAGTTTTGAGCACCAAGATATTTGATATACTAAATTTGAAGTATTTAAAAAATTAAGCGGTAAATATTTCTAAAATTCAGATACTTCAATGTAACTCAATTTTACTAACTGGAATTACTAGATCTTGATTGCCTTTATTAGCATACAACTGGGTACTTGTTCTGTTAATTTTATCATGAAAATGAAAAACTGTCATCTGAAGTCTGCACACTTTAGCTTAAATTTTTATTTGGTACGTTTAATATAATGAAAGTTTACCTTAATTCAGAATTTTGCTTTATTAGAAATTTAAGTAATTTAGTTTAAGGTTTAAAACATCTATTACAAACATTTATATTTGACTGAAAATCTGACTAGCTTGCTCTATAGTATGTTAACACTTGGATGATGTACAAAAACACAATTACCAACTCTGTTTTATATAGTACCCACATATAAAATAAATAGTGAATATAATTTTTAAAAAACTGGTAATTATTTATATTTATAAATTATTCTTTAACCTTTTCATTTTTTATATAATATAATGTTTATTTACACCATTTTATTAAATCAGCTTGCAAAGATAATATATTTTACTAAATTTACCAAGAGATTTAATAATAGCTTTAAGAATGGTGGTTTAATTTAAGTTTGTTTATAATATTTAGCAGGATTCAATACTTCTAACATAAAAAGTTAAAACTAATCAGACAGCTTCTATATGTATATATTTAACAATTCACAACATAGATGCATTCCATTTTACAAATATATATATATTCCCCCTGTATTTCAATAGTGTGATGTGAAAGCACATATTTTATAAAACACATTTTTACAGACATAAAAACTTTTTAAAAAATTCCTAAATCCAGCTTACCTTAACAGATACTCCACATCTCACAGAATATACATACTAGAGAAGCACCTTCATTGGAACAACTGTTGTGGAAGAAACAAGAAACGTAATTATTTTATAGATACGCCGAAGAAAAATTGTAAAACACACTTTCATTTCATTTCGTGAAATTTGCAGTACATCTTTAAAAATCATAACTCATCGAAGCACTGATTTTTAGATTAAAATTGGCCCAACTTATAAATAAAACCGTTCATTAGGTAAGTGACAAATATTTTCATCAGATATTATTAAAAGCTAACGCATCAGGACGTTAAAGTCATTAGGAATTAGCAAAACAAAAGTCAATTGATGACTTCAAGTATACTTATTTCCATGTAAACGAATCTTATTTTATTAAAACATATTCCAAAACTAAAAACAAATGAGATCATCAGCAAATGACAAGCTTCATGTAGGACACATCAAGATTATAACTGTTTCCAAAATAACAACCTAACAAATATGCAGCTACTTTTTGGTTAATTTTTCAATACAATACAGCAACTAAGAAAAATGCACTGTTAAAGCATATCTAACTCAACACTACTAACATAAACATCAACTGTAAAATATGTGAAGATTTACCGCACCCGAAATGGGAAGGGTAGTTTCCTCCTTTCGCTGTTATATAATTCGTGCTAAAAAGCCAGAGCTGTTTAGTTAAAATTCATTCTAAAACAAAGCCTAGACACTCATTTATAAATCACTAATCCCGTAACTTCAATATCAATTGACAATATCAATGCATCATGTCGTCACTAACAACAGCGAAATGTGACGTCACAGCTCTAAAGAAAACTGCTTTTTTTCTGCTGTATTGACTGATTAGATGATCATCAGAAACGCCGAAAAGAAAGGACAAAAGAACGAGATTCACGAAGATTTATGAAAACTAATACTTAGTTGATATAACAAGAGACAAAGAAAGTTGGTCAAAACAAAATCAAAATTAAATACTATAGGTCATCTGTGAATTTTTTTTTTTACAAATCTCACAATTGCAATAATTTGGGCGATTGCAATCTAAATGATATTTAGAATGAAAGGAAAGAATCAGTCGAAAGGCAATGATACAAATTATGAGTAAAATTTGCCTTATACTCGAAAGTTGATGTAATGTCTAGAGAACTAAAATCATGATGGAATTTTACTTAGTTTCGCACTTGCAATGAAATTTCGCCCTTTCTATTGACAAGTCATTGAAAATTCCCAGATCTTTGTATAATAATTGAATTATTCATTACACTTTCAATACAACTATTAGCCATAGCATCATTTTCAAACATATAAAATCTGTCCATGCTTTCGTAAAAGATTTTCATGAAATAATTCGCCTAAATTTATAATTCATGGAATAATAAATAACTTGGATTTTTTTTACACGTTTATCTTGACGGAAATTTAAAAATTAGACTCAATCACTGAACTTTTATTAATTTTTTTATGTCAGATAAAATCTTGATATTTCTTCCGTCCATATCCTTCCAGTCTAAAACCCAATAAGTTGGCTCATTTTGAGAAGAGAATTCATTTATCAAGTATAATTGGATTCTTTTTAGTATTAAGGTCAAATAAAAAATTGCATTCATGAGATCGAAATATTGTTCCAGAATTTTCACATTTGCATTGCTGCGAATGAAAAGTTGTAGTAACACAATAGCTCAGTTTTGGCAACAATGTGTCTTCAATTTGTAAATAAACAAAAGAAAGTATAGATACAGCCGACGTCGGTAACAGCCTCTGTTTGTGGCTTCCAATCCCATAACCCTTTAATTCAAGAATCATAGACAGCCGATGTAGCTACAATTCCCATGGACATTCGTTTCAAATCAATCTTCCTGGCGATTGGGTATATTCGGCTCTTTCTCCTAAATTTCTTAACGTAGCTCTTTCTGGCAGTGTGTTGCAGTTTTTAAATTTTAATGGTGAACGCTCTTAATCCTTATATCAAAATTGTTCAATGCTCGAAGACAGAGTAAAATTTCTTGGTTGTATTTTAATTAAGAAATCACTCATTTCTTAAAAATTTGCTAGAACATTCTGTTTGATAATGGATCCGGATTGCGAAGTTTTGAGTGACAGTGAAATCTCGACTTCTGCTTCCTCATTTTTCGGGACCTTATATGTAGTTCCAGATTCTTTGACTCCTTACACTGATGCGACGAACTGCAAAAAGAAAATAACGCATATTAAGCGTCCCATGAATGCTTTCATGGTTTGGAGTCAAATTGAAAGGAAAAAAATTGTCGAACTTCATCCAACTATGCACAATGCTGAAATAAGTATACAGTTAGGGTGAGATGGAAAGAAAGAGATTAACGGATGAAGAAGAAAGGCAAAATTCATTTTAGGGAAAAGCAGAGATTCATTGGCTTCATGTTCTTTTAGAATATCAGTTACAAATACAAACCAGGAAACCAAGGTGGGTTCTCCTGGAATAAAAGAGAAAAGTATCAGCCAATATGCATCCCAGGCAAATCAAAGCGGCCCAGTGCACTCTCTAAAGGCGGTGCAGAATCCCAACCTCTGCAGTAAGTACACCTAAAGGTTCTGCTCCTTCAGTAAATAACACATTCCTTCATATGATATGAAATTTATCTATTACATGCTTCAATTATACAAGATTTGGAAATATTTTACTAGGCTTGAAGCTGTTGCAGGTAATGGCTATAATCAGTCACATTGAATCCTCCAAATTTGCATTGCTGTCACAGCCCAAATGATTTAGACATATGCACCCCTAGAATTGGCTGAATCAATAAGGTGGGAAATAGCTGGGGTCGAAGGAGCGCGGGATGCTGAAAGCCAAATACCTATTGCATCAATAATCAGTCACTGAATTCTTTCTCCTTTTCTCAGTGTGAAGCGAGAGATTGCAATTGACCCAAGCGTCCGTGAAAGAAGTTTAAAGAGGAAGGAAAGATCCTCTCTGGAGGAAGTGAGGTGAGGAACATCAGCTGGAAAGAAACCTGTGCCTCCTGTAAGAGAGCTCACCTCTGTAGGTACTTTACAAACCCATTAAAGAAAGCATCAGGTTTCAAATAGATGGGGAATTTTACATGGAGGTCTATTTGTGCTGTAACACTTCGGCAAAGAAGATAGTCTGAAACATTTGATTTTTAGCTTCAAGCAGTTACTTTTGAAATACAGATTGGTGAATGGAAATAAAAAAATTGGCCAGGTACAGGAGAATAAAGCGAAGCTGAGAATTCTGAATACTTAAGATCACTCCATGGAGATTCCAGATTTGGGAGTAGGCTTTTAGATACTGGAATGATACTACTGATGGATTTGAGTGGTTGTAGTTGTTTATTAATTGTTTATATAAGATGCATTTAGTGATTTCATAAGAGTATTTATAAACTTTTATAATTTCTGGCATTGTTTCTTAAAACAATTAGATCTTGGCTAATTCAGATGTTTTTAATTTCAAATTTGCTAATAGATTTTCTCTGGTCCTTTGGAATTTCTATTAATGTAATGTTAAAATATTTTCTTGAAATTTGTATTTATTTTTTTGTTTAATTTCAAATCAAAGGTAAAGTGGTTTTTATTTCTAAATTCTTTCATTACTTAAGTACATTTTGTGCGCCGTGTCCTGTGATCACTAATGAATGTAATTTTTTTAAAATATAATAATTCACTTAAGGACTTTACTGCTGTATACAATGTTTTTTTTTTTTTTAAATCAAAGATCAAATAATTCTGACTTTTTTTATTATAGCTTTGAGACTCATTAGATGTGGATTGTACTGTTTTGAAGTTTTCCTTTTTGTAGAGATTGTTTGTATTCAATGTACTGCATACTGATTTTTTCCATCTTATTCTAACATATTTATTTCAGCATTGTACTTAGTTGGATGAAGTTCTACAATTTTATTATTTATTTTTTAAATTGTATTTTTTTCATTTTAATAATCATTACTTTATTAAAATGTACCATTAATTAATTAATTATTATGAAACATTGTATAAATCTATTAATTGAACCCTATCTAGACCTTTTTTTTATGATTAATTTTAAAATTATCATTTTCTTTCCACTGTTATATTTTGAACTACAGTTTGCTAGATCAAATTGAATTTTTATTGTATTCCCTTACCTTCAAATTAACAGTTCTGTTTTAAGTTTGATATCTTTTATGTACATCAATATTTTTATTATTTATTTATTTTTACGGCTGCTGTTCAAATTAAGAAGTTTAAAATGGCTTATATATAAATCTCTCAAATACACCCAGTTTACTGTAATTATATTTGTACTCGTATTACCTTTTGTACCATGGGACAACCCTATAAGTAACATAGCAAAAATAAAAAGATATTTTATTCTGTTTTGAAATAGCCTGGGAAAAAGGTTAGTGGTCAAAATCAATTTATGCAGTGGTTTCTATACCTTTAAGAGCCACATCTATGGACACATTAAGTCATAAAAAAAAAATCTTTCCTATAGTTAATAGGTACAAAAAATTTTTTTCACTATGCAGAGGTAGTATATTTATAAAAAACAAAAATTACCAACTAGGGGTTGTTGTCAATAATATTAGTTGAGGGATCTTGACAGTGTTTTTATATATTGAAAACCTACATGTTTATCACATAGACTTGATATGAAACTGACTTTTCGCTCATTACATTTCTCTACTTTTCATGCTCACATTTACAAATGCTTATTAAAGATAAAATTCTGACTCAGTACCATAAGCATCCCAGAATGGGTCTGGCAAATGAAACGTTACAATACAGTTTTACCAGTAATATTAAGGCCCATTTACAGATGATTTACTGATGCAATTTGTAGTCAAAGTTCCTCACTAGAAGTAGACTTTTCTGGAAGGTGCTTGGATTTGTACAATGGCTCCCATAGAATATCTCAAATATGTTTTATAAGATCAGGTGATTGTCTACATGTCTATAATACCCACTCCTTCTGAAATTCTTTATAAATTAGGCTCTGTGGCAAGTGTATGCACTTAAAATAAAGCCCTCTTTGAAAAGAAGCTGCATGAAATTTTGGAAAGAGCCTGTATTGAATATAGCAGCATTTACAACCCATTTGAAGAGTCTCTTTAATGGCCAATTTTTTACGTGGCAGTTTTTTATTACAGACCTAATGTTAAAATAACCCCTAACCACCCAACCCCTCTGTATGGCTGCAGGTGGGATTTAGCCCCATCCATTTGAAATAGCGATATAGGTTAGAGATTTACTTTTGCCAAACCCAAACAGACTTGAAAATAACACTGGAAGGAACAAAGAAAACAAAAAAAACAATCTTCAAGTATATATCCTTTTCAAAATACCAAAATTATTTCAAATGAAATTACTATTTCTCTTTAGATAAGTCTCAAACTTTCCATTTAAATAAAGTATGTATCAAACTTGTTTATATTATGTATTATAGCAATTATCTTGTAATTGCCTTGAAAACCTTAGATATTGAATTTTCGGAGCGGAGGGCCGCGGAGGTTCACTGTATATAATGGCCATCAGTTTCCCATATCAGGATGTCTTCAGGTAAGGTTCTATAAGCTAATTCTTGCCATAGTATGCCTGTTGATAGGCTCTCTTCTGCCATCTTTTAAAATCCACAAATTGCTGAAGTTAACACTAAGAACTTTCTGCTTTATTAAGCATCTGCGTACTGTGGCTAGAAATTGTTATTTCCATTTTCCACATTTTAGTCTCGAGGGAGTCCTTTGCCATGGGTTAAGTACTGTAATGGGTGGCAAGTGTTATATAACAGTGTAAGTATTTATATACCGTGCCCCAAATTTTATATGGCATTAATTTTTTATAATGTATTAGGGCTGGTTATTTTCAATTTATTCAAAAGTGTTTTGTAACTTCTTTTGGACACCGGGTGAAATTTCTGTACCAATATGATTAATTATTTATAAGCATTTGTTGGACATTTTAATTTTTTTTAAAGATATTAAATGATAAGGATTTATCCAGATTATGTATAACTATTCATATATTTCAATTGAAATAGAATTTGCTTCTTCAGTTACTGTTTTGAACCCATTTTGAAGGTAAAATAATAAACATATGATGTCATTTTTCTCTAGTTAGGGAAAAAATGTCATCTATAAAGGATAAAGTAAAAAAGAGAAAATGACATCATCACAAAGTTACTTGTGATAGTGTTGTCTCGATTCCTTGGAGCTCATTTTGTCACTACTTACAAACCAAATTATAACTAAGATGTATTGATTTTATACACATAATAAAATTGTACAAATATTTCTGTACTTTTTTTTTTTTTGACCCTTGTCATTTCATACTAAGTCATTTCTTATAGACTTTCTTGTGAAATTGTATAAAACTCAAAACCATTTGGTATTATCACTAATTTAAAACTAAATGTTTTTAGTTAATCCTGAAGAATTGTTTTAGATGCTACTGCAGCCAGGTTCAATAGGGATGTAGATAGTTGATTTTGCCAAATACAGTCTTCATTGAAATACCAAATTTTAAACATTTCACTTTTAATTGTAAGTAAAGAATATTTTCAAATTGTAAATGAAAATTAAAGATGAAATAAGAATGATTTATTATTTAATATTTAGAAAATGTTAAAGTACTTTTATGTATATTTGTAATATTTTTCAATGCCGTAATTCAATAGCAAGAAGCAGAAACACTCATGTTTTAGAGTTTCTTCAAGAAATGAGAAGAACCATCATTTGGGATTTCTTCAAAGAATAAATGTTGCAGGAACATGATGACAATGGCAAACACAAGAGAAACTGAATGGATAAATTAGATTACTAGAAACTTAAATTCTATTTTGTAAAAGAACTTCTAATGGAAGGATGGAGTGTCACTGAACTGGGTAGGGAAAAATGCAGAAGAATTTGCAAATTTAGCAAGCTTTTGGCAGCTGCAAGCGGCATTATTTAGTGACGTTTTATTTCCTGAAGCTAGTAATATAGGTATATGGGACAAGTTTTATAAATGATACCTTGTGTGAATTACTTATGTACTATACAGCCAAAATTGGATAAATGTTAGATTTATAATAAATGTACAGATTATAATATTTAGATTTATAATGAAATGTAATTCTAATGCTTCTTTATTAAATATACTGGCCCGGAACCTCCCTACAAGCAGAGTCTCTCTGCAAGCAGATTTCCTTATAGTAGAATTTTTAATAGGAATGTTAAATAACATTCCAATTCTCCATACTCTTGAGTGGTTGTCTCTCCCTATAGATTTTTTTCAGGTTTAACTTTTCGATTTTTACATCATTTTGAAGAGGACAGTATAATTTCTTTAATGGTCGCTCACACGTGCCTATTTCTGGGACCACTCACCCTTAAAATGTGAAAATTTAACATCCACCCAAGGAAATACAAAACTAGTAAATAAACCAGTTTTCAGAGTAAAAGATAAGCGTAAAACATACTAGTACATATTATTCTCTAAATTGGGCATTGTCTTTACTTTTGTAGGCATTTTATTTATACAATAAAGGTGTATAATTTAACAAATTTATAATATATTACTTCATTTTTAATTTAGAGAGTATGAAATCAAATATATTTTGAACTTATACATATTAAAGTTTGGAACAATTTACTTAAATAACGAAATCTCTAATCTCCATATAGCGAAATTTTCTATAGCAGATCTTTAATTGGGACAGTGATTTTGTTATAGAGGGCTCCACTGTGTTAGGAGACATTTTATGCTGGGAAATTATTCTGCCAGATATCTGTTTTAACATTCTGCTTGAATAAATGGGTCTTCTACCAGATGTTTGCTACATCCCTAGTTTTCAATTGTGCTATGTGTAGACCCCCCCAAAAAAAAAAAAAAACAGACTTCCTCCCACAAAAATTAATGTTCTTGTATAACAATTTTGAACTTTATTAAATACATCTATTGGTGTCATTAGGATATTTTGATAATAAATGTTCTGAGGCAGAAATTCTACAACATTCTTAGTTAATGCAATTAAAGCACATTGAAAAAAATTATTATGCTGGATAATATTGATACTGAAATATTAGATTACATCACAATTTGATCCATTTCAGAAGGATTTTTCCCAAAACATATTGTAACTCTTAATGAGTTTGCATCCTTTTCACGAATATTCTTTAAACAGTTTTCAAATTTTTTGTTTCCATTTCAAAGGCGGAGACAGTTACCATTGGAATTAAAGCAAAAGGTTAAACAAAGTGTTTCCTACTTCCAAGTCAATGAATTGATTATTGGTTAGTTTGAGAGGATTTTTTTTTGCTACCATATTATCCCAGTATTCATAAAAAAGTTTAAATTTAAAGAAATGTCAAAAAACTTAGGTTCTGGAGGAAAATTTGAAGGTTCTGTTTATTTTAGACTTTTTGCTTATGATTCCTTAAACCTATAGGTTCCTGAAGAAACAAATTCAAATTTGCTCCAGAGATGAAAGCCATAATGGTTGAATAACTAAAGCAGTGGTAAATAAGTCAGATTGTTCTGCATTGCATGTATCACACAAATTCAGTAGAAATTTTCATAGCCTTTATTTAGCAAATATACTGATATCTGAAATTTATTCAAATGTTTATTCTTTAACACTATACTAGAAATAGCAATACAAATAAAATAGGCTCTGGATAAAATCTATCACATAATTGTCCAAATTACCTATATTTTTTTAAATTAGCGACTATCTAGTACAAATGTATTTCTATTGCAGGGGAAAAAGTTGTGCAAAGTTAAACAAAAACTCTATTGACAGTTGAAGGGGGGGAAACACAAAAGAAAAGTAGATGGGCCATTTCGGATTATGAAGACAATTGTAAGATGAAAACCAGTAAGTATGAAAAGAATTTCTATTAAAACTGACTAGTTTACATAACATTAGAATTTTTAAAATGGTTTTATTTCTTAAAAGATTTATGTTTAGTCTACATTCACCTGGTATACTGTTAAATTGTAACAAATATAGTCTACATAAAAATATATGGTTTCATACGATAATAATTGTGATAGATTTTTTTATAATTATGGAAATTTTTAACTACTTGATAAAAGCAGTAATCATGAATAGGTAGTTTTCGACTTTTGGTTTATTAAAATTGATTTTAATTGAAAACGTTTGTATCATATTTCATAGAGTTGGATAGTTCTTACTGTTTTCATCATGAATATAAATTATATACAAATTAATAAAAAATTATAAAAGAAAGAAATAGAATTTGCTTTTTTTCAAAATATTTAGTAGAGAAATATGAGCAATGAAAAAATGGTTAATGTAGCTACATCATAATAACAAAGTGCCAAATTCTGGTTGCATGGAATTTCCGTGTTTTGAACGTACTTAATGATGGGAAACGCTCATCTCTTATTTCTAACAACTGCTTTTTTTTTTTTATCTTTGGGATTTAAAGAACTGAATGATAACTTACAACACAAAGAGCAACTTTATTACAATAATAATTTCACTTTGTTAAAATTATTGATTTATCAGATCAACATGAAATCTAGATTGTTAAATTAACAGATCTTATTGGGCTATCTTTACAAGCTATTAGAACTGTTGAAGATTAGATGGCAAGAATAAATAAAATTAAGTAGAGTACAAATATAAAAAAATTAAACAAGAACATAGCAGATACCAATATCAAAACAAACACATCAATTTACAGTTCATTTATTTCATGCAGCTGTCTCTTGTAGATTAATTTTATTATCCGAAAATCAACCATTTCCATCTTATTGCAAATAAAATAAGACCTTTTCCTAAAATCAAAAAATATTTGCAAGCATATAATCTTTCATTCGTGTAAATTCAGATGGCGCTGTAATAGCATAATCACTAAAATATGAAAATAAAAGTATACATTGACAGAATATAAACCGTCATTTCACAATATATCAACATTAT